>NW_019282194.1:0-16608 GCF_000648695.1 Onthophagus taurus | reverse complement strand
GTTTGGACTCATTTTAAAGGTTTTTTAATAAAGAATACATCATGAAAGAACACCATGAAGTTGTCCATTTGTCTATTATACGATAACTAACTTCAGATTTAAAACGTCAACCTCAATTTTGACATATTTGTAATCTTCATTAAAAATCCATTAAAATGAGTACAAACACGACATATTTATCTTCAATATTAATGAAATTATGGTCAACTTCCGGTTAAGAATGTCAATTTTAACATATTTATAATGGTCGTGAAAAATCCTTTAAAATGAGTCCAAACACGACGCACTTATCTCAAAAAACAAAAAAGTTTGAATAAAAAAGCGTTAAATCCGAAGTTAGCAACAATGAAGTTAGCAATTAATTATTAAATATTAATACCAACCTTAATTTTTAATTCTTTTTTATTGTATTTTTGTTTTTGTGATAAATTTTGCGACATTTTATAAAAATTAAGAATTTGTCAAAATGACATTGACATTTCAAACCGGAAGTTGCTTATATCTCGAGTAATATTGAAATTAAACGTATCATGTTTGGGCTCATTTTAAAGGATTTTTCACGACGATTACAAATATGTCAAAATTGACGTTGACATTTTTNTTTTTTAATAAAGAATACATCATGAAAGAACACCATGAAGTTGTCCATTTGTCTATTATATGATAACTAACTTCAGATTTAAAACGTCAACCTCAATTTTGACATATTTGTAATCTTCATTAGAAATCCTTTAAAATGAGTACAAACACGACATATTTATTTCCAGTATTAATGAAGTTATGGTCAACTTCCGGTTAGAAATGTCAACGTCAATTTTGACATATTTGTGATTGTCGTGAAAAATCCTTTAAAATAAATCCAAACATGATACGTTTAATTCCAATATTACTCGAGATATAAGCAACTTTCTATTTGAAATGTCAATGTCATTTTGACATATTCTTAATTTTTATAAAATGTCTTAAAATTTATCACAAAAACAAAAATACAATAAAAAAAATTAAAAATTAAGGTTGGTATTAATGTTTAAAAATTAAATTAAGGTTTAATGTTTTTTATTCTAACTTTTTTGTTCTTTGAGATAAGTGCGTCATCTTTGGACTCATTTTAAAGGTTTTTTTTAATGAAGATGACAAATATGTCAAAATTGACGTTGACGTTTCAAACCGGAAGTGATTGTATTTCCATTAATATTAAAGTTAAATATGTCGAGTTTGGACTCATTTTAAAGGATTTTTTAAGAAGTTGATAAATATGTCAAAAGTTAAGTCGAAAGTGTTAGTTCTAGTTCAATAAAAATATACAACATAGTACTATCTTATGCTACCTAGCACTGCCACTAGAACTAACACTAGACCGAGAACTAAAAACATTCGGATTTAGTACCACGTCTCTCAATACGGCTAAACCCGAATGATTCTAGATCTAAGTTAGTTCTAGTTATAGTGTTAATGTACAACTAGAACTAACACTAGACCTAGAACTAGATAGTGTTGGGTTTAGACGTGCGTCTTCAGATGCTCCGGATCATTATCACATTTTTGAAAAATTCTCCACATTGATGCATCTGGGAGCAAAAATGTTACAGACCATTGTGTTAAGGGTACGATTTGCCACAATTTTTGCAGTATAAGTTTTTCTGTATCATGCTCTGGATACCGATTTTTTTTAACACTCTTCTAATTTTAACATTTTTGAAAAATTCTCCACATTGATGCATCTGGGAGCAAAAATGTTATCGACCATTGTGTTAAGGGTACAATTTGCCACAACTTTTGCACTATAAGTTTTTCTGAATCATGCTCTGGATACCAATTTTTTTTAACACTCTTCTAATTTTCACATTTTTGAAAAATTCTCCACATTGATGCATCTGGGAGCAAAAATGTAACAGACCATTGTGTTAAGGGAACAATTTGCCACAATTTTTGCAGTATACATTTTTCTGTATCATGCTCTGGATACCGATTTTTGCTGCTCCCGACGGTCTTGTAGTAGATTTTGAATTGTATCAAGGCAAACATACCTTTCCAGATAATACAATTAAAAGTCTTGGTGTTGGACCTTCTGCTGTCGTTCGTTTAGTAAGAACACTATTTCCTGGAACTCATGTCTACTGAGATAGATATTTCACTACATTACCGCTTCTAGAATATCTTTATCAACAAGAAATGTATTGTACGGGAACGATCATGAAATCTCGTACCAGCTGCAGTACATTTAACTTCTGATAAAATTATGGCTAAGATAGGCCGAGGTGCTTCGGAACAAATAGTAAGACAAGATGGTAAGATAGTTGTATAATGGTACGATTTAAAGCCAGTGCTTTTGGCATCCACTGGTCTAGGAACCCAACCCACCGATGAGTGTCTAAGAAAGATTCCAAATACGTTCAGGTTCCAAGGCCTCACATTGTTGCAAAATACAATGATTGTATGGGAGGGATTGATTTGATAGATAGGATGATTAGTTACTACAGAATTCAGGCCAGATCAAAGAAATGGACTGTAAGCGTAATTCTTCATTTCTTTGACTTGGCAATGGCAATTTCGTGGGTTCTTTATCGCAGAGATAAAAAATTTCTCAATATTTCTGCAAAAAAAATACTGCAATTTTTGGATTTAAGATCGAGATCGCTACGTATCTTTTGGCATGTCAATCGAGCATCTCCCATGAAAGAATGAGAAGTTTAGGAACCAGAGCGAACCCTAAAGGTACTGACTTTGTTGAATCATCATTACACATTCAAAGAAAGCAGAACCTACAACATTTTCCAGAAATTGTCACAGATTTAAAGAGCTCAGTAAGATGCAAGAACTACAGTTGTGACAAAAAGACGAAGTTTGTCTGTGCCGCGTGCAACACGTTCTTGTGCATAACTGGAAACAGAAACTGTTTTAAAAATTTTCACATGAAATAACGGTTTTCAACTCATTGTATCACCAATAATTAATTTCAGTTAGAATTTAATATTTTAAGTTTCATAACTGCCCTTGTTTTCTATGTTTAAAATACTTTTTTTTCTACTACTTGAAACCCCATGTCCAATTTGATGGACACCATATATTGTTTAAACAAAAAGAAAAAACAAATAAAGTTTATAATAAAAGTTGTTTGTTAATCTATTTTCTATTATATAGTGAAGTATAATACTTTTATTTAAAAAATAACATGCCTGGGTCCCAGGAGGATATATGTCTAAGATCCTCGAAACATGTAGAATAATAGAATAAATATAACATCGTTAAGTACAATTAAATAACATTTCATTTCTAATATATACACGATGTTAAGAAAATATAACAACAATTACAATCTAAAATAATAGTAGTACAAAATTCACAAAGAAAGTCAGATCCCTTGTATGTCTAAACTAGAAATACAAACCGTTTCATATCCATTCCCTACCACACTTCCCTTGAACCTGTCAAACATATCCTATCCAAATTTGAACTAAATCTTTCCTTACATAATAAAAATTCTATTTTAAATATCCTATCCAATCACAATCCTAAGATTGAACTTTTAAATCAAAGTGGTTTATATTCTGTTTTAATTGTAATGCGAAGTATATAGAACAGACTGGTGGAAAACTACAAATCCGACTTTGGGAACACCAACAAAAACCTAATTCTAATATATCCTAACATTAAGTTGAAACCGGTCATAAANGATTAATGTTATTGATTAATTTTTATTAATAAACAATTTTTCCATTTTTCTCAAAAATTTTCTGATGTAAGGATACAAAAATTTTACGCCATCGTAAAGAGAAAAATAATCTCTATCAAATGAGCCTAAAGAAAGAATACATTGCTATTTAAAAAAATTTAAGTATTATTCTTTACTCATTTGTTTTCTGAATTAAAAACAATTGACTGCAGTCTTATTATGGCAAATAAAATATTAAACAAGTTTTGTATAAAATGTTTTTCTATAAAGTTGATACCTACAAAGATATATACTATATTCCATACATAATGGGCACCCTGTATACTATTATCTACAACTATTGAATTATCTATTCGTTATACATTTGATTTTTGACGGGTAATGACACGCATTACTCATGACTGACAAAGTGTTGAATAATGAAGCTATTATTTCACAGTTCTGACACCGCCTACTAATCAAAAAATAAAATATTAACAGAAATGACAGTTTTCTTATATTGAGGTTATGTCTGAAATGTCTATCAAGTTTATTTTTATTCCTTTTTTTGATATTTTTTTTTCAAAATTATATAATATTATTATATTAATAGTTGTAGATAAAGTATAGTATTCAACTTGCGTATAATGGATGTTACCCACTCAGATTACAACACTCGCTCGCTGAATAATATACTATTAAATGTAAATTTATGTAATAACACACCATGTAAGTAATAAATATTATTTATCTACGACTGCTTGGATAAGTCATCATTGAGGTGATTTGAGTTACGTAATGAAGTTCATTACCGCACTGGTTTCATTACGTAACGCATTTTTCGCCTAATCAGAACGGACTTAATTTATTGAAACGAGCAACAATACAAAAGAAAAAGTGCTATCTACTTACAGAGAAACAATACTATTTATTATAAACATTAATTGTTATGTTTTTACATTTCAAAACACTTATTCCAGATGAGTAAACATGTTGTTGAAACTGATAATTCAAAATTGTCAATAATCATTTGAAAATATTTTTATAAATGTCAAATAGACTTTTTTAAAGAAATTGATTTTTTAGTAATTTTTAGCAGTCGTAGATAAAATGCTGTATATCACACGTGGGCTAGAGCATAATTACAGTACTCGTATGATTACACGACTCGGTCTACGACTTCGTCGTGCAATTCTCTACACTCGTACTGTAATTATGTTTCTAGCCCACTTGATATATAAATAACTATTATTTGTAAGTGAACAAATTCTCATTCAAACAAATTCCCTCCCAATTCGGCACACATTTGAAGACGAATTCTAAATTCTTTATAAGAAGTACGAATTTCCGACAGTGGTAGAGATTCTATCGCTTTAATTATTTTTAGTTTTAATAGTTCTGCATCATCTTGTAATGGTTCACCGTAAAGAATTTGTTTCAATCGTCCCCAAAAATAAAAATCCATAATTGTAAGGTCAGAACTGCGTGCTGGCCATCAAATATGACCATTTAACCATAAACGACCAATAACGTCAATGCTGGGAAGAAACAATGAAAAGCTATCTGAAAAGCAGCGTCTTCCTCATTTAGTCTCTTTGTCTGCCTATTTATGGATAATACAGAACACGTTTCCAAAAATTTTTAAATTTTTTCATAAGTTTGCGAGCCCCAACATGAGACATTTTTGTATCCGGATATTTTTGCTGGAATTTTTGTATAACTACACGAAAACATGATTCACTAGTACCATACCACAGCACTAAATAAATTCTCTCTTTCACGGTTAACATCGCATGAAAAGACTTAATCTCACCAACATAAGTTGTAACTTTTAAATTTTTACATAAAAATTGGAATAATTAGTTAACTTTTATAGTTAGAGTATAAAATTCATAATATTTAGATGTTTGAACATATCCGACGCATTATTTATGTTGAGATAAGTTTGAAAAATCAGTAACAAAATTTTTTTTTGCTCTTTGTAACTCGATCCGGGGACATACTGTATATCATGCTCCGGATACCGACTTTTTTTAACATTTTCAAATTTTTGAAAAATTCTCCACAATGATGCATCTAGGAGCAAAAATGTTGTGTTAAGATCAAGCTGAAGACGCACGGCTAAACCCGAATATTTCTAGTTGTAAGTCTAGTGTTAGTTCTAGTTTTAGTGCAATAAAAATATGTAACATAGTGATATTTTATGCTAACTAGTCGTTTGTCAAATGGATAAGATGAGAGATGTTAATCTATTTGTAGAGTCTCTGAAAATGGCCAAGGGCTGAAACTAGTTAGACTTAAATTCTATATAAAATAAAACATCTAAGTCGGTTCTTAGACGTATAATGCAAATCGGGCTTGAAATCGTATATCATTAGTGGCGCTCTGCAGGTCTTTCGGCATTCTGCATTTTTTCTAAGATAAGTTACACCTTTATCTACCAGACAGCATGAAAATCTCTAAAAACGATAAAAGTGATGTATAACACGGTCCAATTAATATTTGCTCACTCTGAAGAGAAAAAGATAAAATCACGTTCTTTATTTTCGTTGTGAGAAACCTCATACCACTTTGTTACTCTTCATTGAGAGTTTATAGTTTAATAAATTGCTCAAACTCTTAAATATCTAAATATAAATGTAAATGTGTAGCCTGAGTATGTTGAATGTGATTCTTCTTTTGCCAGTCTACTTTTTATCTTTCAAGTCACTTTCTACTATAACAATTATCAGAATTTAGAAAAGCACATATAAGCAGCTAAGAAAACATTACGTCCTGTAAAATATCATTTAGGTGACATCCTAAGATGCAACATTGTTGAAACTAAAACCACATCCTAAAAAGTTGTCTACATCCTAACGTTTTACGGTAATTCTATAGAAACTATCATTTTTGCTGTTACCGGTAACAATTTCGACAAAAAATTACTTTCTACAAATATCGTATTGTTTCTAGAAAAGTATAGACCAGCTATATTGAGTTCTTAAAGAGTTAATGAAATCATACTTATTATTATTAAATTATAGTAAAAAATCATGTCAAAATATCATTCCTCTGGCATGTTATAACTGGAGACGTCTAACATTATGTACATATTAGACAAAAATCTATTAACATTCTTCATTTGTAATTTTACATTTTGATTAAGCAAACCTGAACTTTCAGTAAAACTAATATAAAAATATGTTTCACTTTAAAACTCCCCTCAAAAAGATGATAGAAACTATGTTACCACCTTTAGCGGTCATTCCTCTGGCTCGCAAGAAGTACGTAAATAATATGATGGTAGATGGCGATATGTCTTCGCACGCAACCAGATATGCTTTTCCTAACCTAGTTCTTGCAGAGTGTCAGTAAGCAAATGTTGTCGAACTAAAACAATACGTCTTCTTTTTAACGTTTTGTTCCCAAATTGTTAATGTCACACACAGATTGACCATTCCTCTGGTAAGTGTATTTAATTTATTTATATTTTTGTTGCATCCATTCCCTCATTTAAATACGAAATAATGAGTTTCCTTTCCGTGGACCAATTTGTAGGTTAGGATTCATTCAATTTCCTAAACTAAAAACTAATAAACGAAGAAGTCATCATTCCTCTGGATTACTGAGATCCAGAGGACTGATGACAGGCACAGAGGAATGACCGGTTCTAGAGATGTTTGAATTTTTGCAGATAGAACGTCATTATCACGAGAAGAAAAACTAAAGCGCAAAAGAGAAGCTGAGAAGAGAAGATATGAAAGATTGAAAAGTGATCCTGTAGGAAGGGAAAAGCTAAAGATGAAAGAGAAATATCAGTATTTACGGAAAAAAGAAAATAATGTATGGCTGCACTACACATCAGTGAAATGAGTAAACGGGATCAGTGAATGAAAAGAAAACAATGGCGTATAAGTTGTGCAAAATACCGAGAAAAACAAATGTTGAAACGGCAAATTGACGAGTTTGTAAGAGAAAACACTCCACCGGATTCTTCCTACGCCTCTCTTGATGGAAATGAAGCCAACCAAGTAGATGCGCCCCAAGTTTCTTCTGGAAAACGAAGAGCTGCAAGAAACAGAAAAGCTAAATATACTAAACTGAATATCATAGACTTCGAATCAAAAGTGAAGAAAATAAAGCCAAGATGCCTCCAACACAAGAGTAACTGAGATTATGAGGGATACATCACAAACCGGGGCCGTTAGAAAACGACTTTTGTTTGGTGAAGTGATTCGTGATCAACTTAAAGATAATTACAAAAGACTTAGCAGTGACAAAGAGAAACAGAAGTTTAAAAGTGTATTAACAGGAAACATTATAAGAAAGTATCGTGTTACAAATGACATTAGAAAAATTGTACAGGTACCTAAAAGAACTGTTTACGAAAAAAATAAGTTAGAGAACGCCAAGAATCTGATTTAAATAGTAGGTTGTGCCCAGAAAAGAAAGACTATTGTTCAAAAAATAGACTAATTAAACAGAAAAGGTATTTCAATGATACCTTGCTAAATTTACATAGGAAGTTTCAGGCTCGTCATCCAGACATTAATGTTAGTTACTCATTTTGGTTTTGAGAGATACCTGCAGTTGTACTGTATGCTTCAATATTCTATTGTTAATTCAGTCTCTAACTCGACTCAATGTCATTACGGAAAAGAACTTGAATGAGGTCATTTTGTGCTTTTGTTGTAACGAAAAATTTGAAAAATGTTATTTACGGGAATTGCGATTTCTATGCAAATATCATTCCGTGAATACAACCCTAGGGAACGCAGTTACTACTTCAAATGGATGGCAGAAAAATGCACGTATGTTGACAAGACATCACAAAAAGAAAAGCAGGTTAGAAAGACATCAAAGAAGAAAGTTGAATGCCAGGTTTCTGATATTATAGCTGGTTTTAAACCAAGTATTATACCATTTCTGAAGCACAAAGGCAGATCCTTACATCAGTACAAACAACTCAAAGAACTTAATGAGAATCTTCACATGGATTTTAGTGAAAACTACAACATGAAATGTGCAGAAGAGATACAAGCATTCCACTTCGGAGGATCAAGAAAACAGATATCTCTACATACTGTTGTTGTATATACCAAACAAGATGAGGTACAGCAACAATGCTTTTGCACTTTATCAGAATCGCTTCTACATAATATCCCGGCCATTTAGGCGCATTTAGACCCAATAATAAAGTATGATAAGGTTATTGGGTGTAGCGATCGGTATAAGAAAAAAAAGAGAACTAAATTTTTCTTTGCTATATTTCGAAACAAATTGTTTCTTCTACAGGCAAAAAACTGTGAACAAATGTATCAAAATTAACACTCAAACTATCAATGGCTTACATAAAAAGGAAGAAACTTACAGGTTAGTTGATAAGCGGCACAATTGCGGAACATTTCAACGGTCCACCAAAAAACATAGCATCAAAACCCAAAAAGGGTGACTCGAATTAATAAATTAAAATTAGGAAACTTAAAATACAAACTAAAATAGCTGACGTTACAAAAGTAAAAATCTTATGATGACTGAACATGGCGAAGAAACCAGTTCTTAAATAGTATATTAAAAAACAAGTTTCGTAAGACACGCTTGAAATGCACGAATTCAAGTTGAAAAACGAGTTTTTTAATGAATGAGTGCTTTAAGTCTTATGAAACGTGTTTTTTATGCTATTTTTTGTAATTCGCGTTTTTATACTTTTTTTTAACAAAAATAAAGTAAATTTTGGCAATGTAGGGAAATAGGTATGTAGCAGTTGGTAACACCGGAACACTTGAAAATAGAAACTTTGAATTGACAATTAGAAACTGTCAAAACACAAAATATATTCACCTGAAAAAAATGTTTGATGTACACCTCCCAAAATAAGAGAAATTGCTCAGGGTCAATGTCCTCATCATTGTGGACCTTGTATTCGATGCTAAGAACGTGTTTAAACATCCATAGACAAAAATTGTCACATTGACAACTAGAAAAATTAATGACCCAATGTCACCAACTTGAACTGGTTCCATAAAATGTTACTAAAATCTCATTACAGCATCGGATGCTGTAAGGAGTCTCATTACAGCACCCGTTTGAGTACTGTTATAGCTTCCATTACCGTAGCGAATTACAAAAAATATATTTTTATTCTTAGAGACTGCGCGATAGACAAAATCACAACGATACAGTCGAAGAACATATTTTAAATTTTAATTTTCTTAATTAAAAAATTAATGAATCACTAACGTTGGTGTTGTCACTTAATACTCTTTCCCTTCTCCCCTTTTCCCAATGAAATAAATACGAGTAAAAACTACTTAAATTATTTCTATCTGTTTTATCTGTTTGTCTCTACTGGACACCAGAAATCAAACTTTACTGAGAAAAGTCAACAGCTTTTCTAATAAATTAGCTATAAACACGTTGAATTTAGAAATCAGAATCACTATTGTTAATTTGGATAAGTTGAGAGATGATATTAATCTATTGACTAAAACTATTCAGAAATCATTACCTTTCAATGTTTTCACTTGCTTTATGGATGATATAAAGTTTTATTATAACCGGGAATTTAATAGGGTGAAGAGGGTTAATTTAAAGAAGTTTCAATATAATAATAAATAAATAATTTCGATATAAGTTGTACTTGGCTTGAAAACCACCTTTTAAAGAAAACTAAATCCTTTCTGAAAAGAAATACTAATTTAATAATTATCAATGCTGATAAAGGAGCAAAAATTGTAATTTTGGATAAGGATGTGTATTTAAATGAAGCCAACGAAATGATTCAAGACCAAACCACCTATGCAAAAATAACTAAATATCCTGTAGACACCATACAAAGAAAGTTAAATAATTTAATTAAAAAACTTTATGATGAAAAATCCATAAATGAACATGAACACAAACTTATATGTACCAAACATTCAGTCTTATGTAAAGCATACTTCCTTCCTAAGGTCCATAAACCCAATACTCCATTAAGACCCATTATATCAGCTTGTGGTTCAACCGTGTATAACCTGTCAAAGTTCTTATCTGACATGCTAACCACTGCCTTAAGTAATGCTACATCTTACAATGTAAAAGACACCTTCGATTTTGTCAGTCAAGTAAAAGGCTGTCACATCCCTAAGAACTTTGTTGTCGTTTCACTTGACGTAATAAGTCTTTTTACGAACATCCCACTGGATTTGGTCCTTAATATTGTGAAAGACAAGTGGAATTTAATTGATGATCATTGCAGTTTTAATTTGGAAACCTTTTGTATACTTTTAAAGTTTGTTTTTGACAATACTTACTTTTCGTTTCAAGATCAGATTTATGTTCAGAAGTTTGGTACTCCTATGGGTTCTCCTATTAGCCCCATCTTGGCGCTGATGGTAATGGATTTTGTTTTGGATAGTNAAATCCCCATGCAATACTAGAAACTCATCATCAGTGGCGATTCAGTGTTAATGTATGGGCTGGAGTTATAGGTGATCAGTTATTAGGTCCATTTTTTCTTCCAAAGAGATTGACAGCCGATGCCTACATACATTTTTTACAAAATGACCTTACAGAGGCATTTGATGAATTACCTCAACAAATTCTAGAAGATTGCTACTTTATGCACGATTATGCACGCGCTACTCGAGCATACTTAAATAACAGATTTGGCAATAAGTGGATTGGCCGAGGAGGGCCACCTCGTTCACCAGATTTAAATCCGTTAGATTTTTGGTTTTCGGGATATTTAAAATAAATAGTTTATTCTGAAGACGTTCAAATTGTGCAGGATTTGAAAAATAAAATTAGTAATGCATTTGACACAGTAAAACAAATAATGACATGAATCTTTTCCAATTTTTTAAATATTCGTTGTTTTTATGCTAGTTGAACGATTTTCTTCGACAGTCTTTGTTACTTGTTTTGTTAAATTATTAATGAACTGTATTAATGATGATGCAGTCTTGTACAATCGTTGCGGGACACCCTGTATGTACCAAACATTCAGTCTTATGTAAAGCATACTTCCTTCCTAAGGTCCATAAACCCAATACTCCATTAAGACCCATTATATCATCTTGTGATTCAACCGTGTATAACCTGTCAAAGTTCTTATCTGACATGCTAACCACTGCCTTAAGTAATGCTACATCTTACAATGTAAAAGACACCTTCGATTTTGTCAGTCAAATAAAAGGCTGTCACATCCCTAAGAACTTTGTTGTCATTTCACTTGACGTAATAAGTCTTTTTACGGATTTGGTCCTTAATATTGTGAAAGACAAGTGGAATTTAATTGATGATCATTGCAGTTTTAATTTGGAAACCTTTTGTATACTTTTAAAGTTTGTTTTTGACAATTCTTACTTTTCGTTTCAAGATCAGATTTATGTTCAGAAGTTTGGCACTCCTATGGGTTCTCCCATCTTGGCGCTGATGGTAATGGATTTTGTTTTGGATAGTGTGATTCCCAAATTGGATTTTCAGTTACCGTTTATAAAGAAGTTTGTTGATGACATTATCACCAGCGTTCCCAGTGATCGTGTTGACTACGTTCTTGATGTTTTCAACTCATTTAACCCTTACATCCACTTCACTGTGGAAACTGAAACTGATAGCTGGGTCCCTTTTTTCGATTGTAGAGTCATACGTGAAAATAATTCTGTGATTTGTGATTGGTACACCAAACACATTTCTCCTCACATTCATTTAACCATAAAATTAATACCTTACGTGGTATGAAGAAAAGAGTACTAAGCACTTAGTTAACAAGATTTTTTTCCTCTTTTCCAATAACATCTCTCAACCAACTGTTAACAGTATTTTTGATATACCACCTACCAGACAATCTAAATTTAGTACAATTATGAAAATCCCAAAGATGTCTGATAAAATTAAAAAAATAATTGGACTGCATCTACCACCTGATAGAAAAATAGTTGATTACTACCCTTACAGGATAGGTTGTTGTTATAGTAGCATCAAAGATAAAGATCTCGTGATGTACAAATCTAATGTCATCTATCGTGTTAATTGTAATGAGTGTAATGGTTGTTACATTGGTGTCACCCGTTAATGGCTAAAAAACAGGATTAGTTCACATAGGAGTGATTTTAAAACGAAAAAAACTCATTGTGCTTTGGCCAGTCATATGATAAACTGTAACCATACTTTTGATTTTGATAGTGTGTCGATAGTTGATGGTGATCCTAATTATTACGGTAAATGTACCACATTAATATCACTGATAATACGGTGAATTTTAAAACAAATACAAATAATTTAAGTAGTTTTTACTCGTATTTATTTCATTGGGAAAAGGGGAGAAGGGAAAGAGTATTAAGTGACAACACCAACGTTAGTGATTCATTAATTTTTTAATTAAAAAATTAAAATTTAAAATATGTTCTTCGACTGTATCGTTGTGATTTTGTCTATCGCGCAGTCTCTAAAAATAAAAAGATATTTTTAACAACTGGTTTCTTCGCCATGTTCAGTCATCATAAGATTTTTACTTTTGTAAAGTCAGTATTTTAAGTTTCCTAATTTTAATTTATTAATTCGAGTCACCCTTTTTGGGTTTTGATGCTATGTTTTTTGGTGGACCGTTGAAATGTTCCGTAATTGTGCCGCTTATCAACTAACCTGTAAGTTTCTTCCTTTTTATGTAAGCCATTCATAGTTTGAGTGTTAATTTTGATACATTTGTTCACAGTTTTTTGCGTGTAGAAGAAACAATTTGTTTCGAAATATAGCAAAGAAAAATTTAGTTCTCTTTTTTTTCTTATACCGATCGCTACACCCAATAACCTTATCGTAGTTGTCACTTTTTGCGATCAAAAAACTCCATCTAACTTATTCCAATAATAAAGTGCATAACCCAACAGTTGATACGGTTCACTTTATTAGTGACTCATCGTCGACTCAATACCGTAATAAAACCATGTTTTATTTCCTAGCAATCGAGTTGCCAAAATTGCACCCAAAAGTAAAAAATTTTACTTGGAACTATTTAGAAACTGGTCACGGAAAGGGATAGGAGGAGTTGATGGTTATGTTGAATAACCTGTGCCAAAACATTCAGAACATTACTTACTATCAGATTGATGCAGACAAAATTGATGAAATGTCCCAAAAACTTAAGAATGTTTTGCTACAAACTTTTAGAGGAACAATGAAAGTACACCAAATAAAAAAATAAAGCATCAGATTAAACTTTTATGAACTTAGCACTTTCATAAACGGCAATAAAAAATACTTCATTGGTTCCTTTGAATTCAACAAAATTGGGCTTAATGATGAACTATCTTCTAGTGACACATCTAGTCATGATGAGGACTTTAAGCAGATATTATACCAGCGGTTCCATAAAAGTTCAAAACAAGCTACAATTTGAAGTCGTTTATTCTGACGAAGATCAAGAAGCTGCTTGTTTTAAGCAAGTTTGTATTTTAGTTTTCCCTATTCACTGTTTTGGTTTTAACATGCATATTATGCCTAATATTGTATTATTTTGCCGTATCAAATAAAAAAATCATATCGTTTTTACAAAAACAAATCAATTCTGGCTAGGAAATAATTGAACTGTTTGATCTTGAACTTTGCAAGGTTCATTTTGAACAAAAGTTCGTGTTTGTGTATTAAAAAAACAAAAAAACTATTTTCAAATTACTATGTGAAAAATGATAATCACCTTTTAACGATATACCACATCCAATCGATAACGAAGAATAACTTTTATCAGTTATCATTTTGTCTTTGATGATGGCGTATTTTCGGAAGTAGTTAGACAATAAATTTTGAATAAATTAACCGTTTTAAGTACAACAAAGTTAATTTACTTGATTTAATCGAAAAAAATCTTAATCACGAAAAAAAAATGATATAATTTAATTTGACTCACCTAAAAAAGTGTTCGTTTCTCGTTACAGCGCTCGTTTCATACCCATCGTAATCAACTTCTTTTCAGTTCGTCTACTGGTCCATAATCAGTGCAGAATCGCACTGGGATTCATAGTACGTCCTTTGAATCGACAAATCCATAAACATAATTAAGATAGGGAAAAAAATGCAAAAAAATCATGAAAAATAAAAAAAAAATAAAAAATTCTTAAACGATTCTTTTTAAAATTTTTCTTTCTATTGGTGATTAATTTAGACACGCGTTTCTCTTAGAAACTTTACCTTGATCCGGCACCGTATTTACCTGAATAGCTTCGAATCGCGAATGAAGCACAACTCGACAGGATCGCGCTTGTATTTTGAAAGGGCGACGCAAGCGCTCTCTCTTTCAACCCCTAAACTAGACGAACAATAAACGAACGTTTATTGGAGGAATTTACCCCTAAAAATATCAAAATAATATGTTAAAAAAGTATCGAATTAAATTGAAATCAATTTGAATGAAATCGATAAAGGGGAAATAAAATGTGATGACGATGACGTTTGAGGAATGGTCGTTGGTTTCGTGGCGAGGAGCTTCAAGCCTTCGTTGGCATAAGTAAACAAAATGTGCTCCTCCCAGATCGTGTATGAGGCTCCATTCAGTCCATGCTGAGGGACGAAATTGCATCCTTTGTGAGATGAGCTGGACCGAGCTCTGCCAACTTCATGAATAATAATTATAAAAGTCGTTTGAAGCCGCGAGATTGTCCGCTGAATTTTTAAATTATTCTAACTGGTATTTTTTTAAACGTAACGATCAAATTAATCCATTTTAAATACAAACAATCATATTAAAATCGAAATTACATTGTTATTGATAAGTTATTAAATTAAATTAATCAATACCATCACGGTGGCAGAAAATCTAGACTGTCCATGATGTTATAATAATAATGCCTAATAAGTAGCAGAAGGAAAGCCTATGGACCAACATAAAGACCCTTTTAATCGGATTAGCATATAGAGTTAATATCCAAGGTGTCAAAGCATAGCCTGTGATTAAGAATGATTGGATATCGCCCTATTACTGCCAAATTTACTGACATTTCTAAGAAAATCGGAATCACTAACTGCATTTTGAAGTGGAGTATCTATGGGAAAAATAATTAACGTACTAAATAAGCTTGTTTCGTGCTAAGTGAAATTCTCGAAAGTTATTTTAAAATCAAAACTAATCAATTGAGTTAGTGAGCTTCGCTTAAAGCAAGTTTCGTAGTTATTGAGTAAATGTAAAAATTCACTAANGCAACAAATGAAATGGTTTGATGAATGCTATGATTCATGCTACAAATAAACTTTTTCCAACGCCATCTTCGATTTCAAGCGATTATCAACATTTGATTTTCAAATTGCTCGGTATGTTTTTCTTCACGCTATTGGATAGAGTTTTTTTTTCTGAATCCATTAATGTACAATACATCAACATTAATTGTAATTGTAGCATAGAAAAACATTAAAATAGTTTCTGAACATTCTCTTAAAGTCACTTGTATTATACTGTAGTGTGCCATGGGATAAATGAAAAAACAACTTATAAGTATCATTTGCAACTGCTTCGGGCATTGAAATAGCATTTAATGACTGTTATCAGTTTTGCGTGTTATTTTTTTCCATGGCACACTGCAGTATTACAGAAGTGACTAAGACAATGTTCGGAAAATGTTTTAATTGTTTTTCTCTACTAAAATTACAATTAATGTTAATGTATTGTACATCAATGGGCTCAGAAAACAATTTCTATCCCATAACGTGAAAAAAAACATACCGAGCAATTTAAAAAACAAAAGTTAATAATCGCTTAAAATTGAAGATGGCCTTGAAAAAAATTTATTTGTAGCATGAACATAGTATTCATCAAACCATTTCATTTGATACCTCGGTCATGAAAATCGGAATATAAATGATAGAGTTACAGCTTGTGGCGTTTTTTGTGTGACACCTGTATATATATATTTTTTTTTTCTCGTATTCCCATTTGTAGAGTATGAAAATTGCACACTTGAATGCTCAGTCACTGAGAGCAAAGTTCATTAGATTATTAGACGTCA
>NW_019282189.1:2736-14692 GCF_000648695.1 Onthophagus taurus | reverse complement strand
ATTGTATCATTTTTTCGTCATGTGACCTAACAGCTTTAGACATATGCCGATATGTCTAAATAAATCGGCCACGGGCCGAATTCGTCATCTGCCTCAAACATGTATATACAACAAAAATAAAAAAGTTAAGGGGTGAGAATAGGGCTACCGACCAAGGTCTTTCTGCCCGTGATTTTTGTAGTCGGCGGCTTGTTTCAGTCTTCTCTGACGGCTAGGAATTTTTGGAAGAGAAGAGGTGAATTGTTGCGAGGGTGGAGTAATCGAGGCAATATAAGCGTGTGTTGCAAGGCGTTGGTAGGAAAATTTAGGATGGATTTATCGGACAAAGATTGAAGGCGGGTATGGATAGGGGGGATATCGGTAAGTTGGTATAGCAGATCATTGCTAGGGTTAAAGAGGGGATTACGGGGGTTCCTAATTCGGGTGATGGATCTCAGTGCAGATCTTTCCGCTACTTCCAGGTGGTACTTCGTTCTTCTTGGTGCGTTGCTTAGCAGTATTGATCCATATTCTATGATGGGCCTGCATATGGTCTTGTAGATGTGCGAGGCACATGAGGTAGAGATTCCGCGACCGCTGAACGAGAGAGATTTAAAGTGTTTGGCGCGTGTCTTTACTTTCATCTTCACCTTGGTTGCATGAGTGGAAAACTTAAGCGTTCTGTCAAGTATTATGCCAAGATACTTGCAGGTTGGTGAGACGGAGATTGCCGTTGATTGGATTGTAATTGTGGGAGAGGGAGCGCGGGGTGAGAGGAATGGGACAAAAAATTGTGTTTTTGTGGGATTGAGTAGGATGCGCCATTTTCGGTACCAATTTTCCGTTTCGTTTATGAGCGTCTGCAGCTTACGGACCGAGGAAGTGATATCCCTACTGTGCGAGACCAATGCTGTGTCGTCGGCATAAAGTAGTGCGTATGCAGTGAGGTTAAAGGCGTCTGGGTTGTCGTTGTAAAGATCGTGGCAGAAAAGATTGTATAGAGAGGGAGAGATAGGCGAACCCTGAGGAAGGCCTTGCTGAGCGGAGAAGCTGTGGGAGAAGTGATTTTTCAACTTCACGATGGAGGAGCGATTCGACAGGAATTGGTTTATCAGGGTTAGAAGGTAGTATGGCGTTTTTAGCTTATCCAGTTTAAATAGCAATCCTTTGTGCCACACGGAGTCAAAGGCCTTTCGGACGTCCAGAAACACTGCTGCAGATTTCAGTTTTACAAAACGTGCCGCCTGGAAGTTGGAAACCAGAATAGTTAGTGGCTGGGACGTTGATTTTCTGGATTGGAAGCCAAATTGGCAAGGCGGAATTATCTTTGATACCGCAGCCAGGAGCTTGTTCTTCAACTTGTTTGTTGTTCAGCTTGTTCTTCGAATTTTTCAATTTTCGACGATAAGTTTTAAAAATTCGTATATAATCCAGTTCTTGGAATATGAGCATGAAAATTTCCCAAAGTGTTAATAAAAGTGTCCCCTTTCCAATGACCAAACCCGTTTTGAAAAATAACTTTTAGTTTTTGAGAAAACAATATTTGAAGTTTGATAAAATTTTCGAAGTTGCAATTTTCATAGATAGCTCGCAAAATTCGCTATAAATTTAATTTCTTGAAGGATCCTTATGGAAATATCACCAATTATGAATTAAAGTATCCTCTTTTCAATGCAAAAAGCTGTTTTCAAAAACCACTTTCAGTTCTTGAGAAATACATTTTTGAAATGATCGACAATTTTTTCGAATTTTTCAATTTTCGCCTTTTAAGTTTTAAAAATTCGTATAAAATCCAGTTCTTGGAATATGAGTATAAAAATTTCCCAAAGTGTTAATAAAAGTGTCCTCTTTTCAATGAACTAACCCGTTTTGAAAAATAACTTTTAGTTTTTGAGAAAAAAAATATTTGAAGTTTTTATAAAATTTTCGATGTTGCAATTTTCATCGATAACTTGCAAAATTCGCTATAAAATTAATTCCGTGAAGAATAGTTGTGGAAATATCACCAATTATTAATTAAAGTATCCTCTTTTTAATGCAAAAAGCCGTTTTCAAAAATCACTTTTAGTTCTTGAGAAATAAACTTTTGAAATGATCGACAATTTTTTCGAATTTTTCAATTTTCGCCGATTAAGTTTTAAAAATTCGTATAAAATCCATTTCTTGGAATATGAATATGAAAATTTTCCAAAGTGTTAATAAAAGTGTCTTCTTTCCAATGAACCAACCCGTTTTGAAAAATAGTTTTTAGTTTTTGAGAAAACAATATTTGAAGTTTTGATAAAATTTTCGATGTTGCAATTTTCATCGATAACTTGCAAAATTCGCTATAATTAATTTCTTGAAGGATCCTTGTGGAAATATCACCAATTATGAATTAAAGTATCCTCTTTTTAGCAAAAACCCGTTTTCGAAAATCACTTTTAGTTCTTGAGAAAAATTTTTTTGAAATGATCGACAATTTTTTCGAATTTTTCAATTTTCACCGATTAAGATTTAAAAATTCGTACAAAATCCAGTTCTTGGAATATGAGTATAAAAATTTCCCAAAGTGTTAATAAAAGTGTCCCCTTTCCAATGAACCAACCCATTTTGAAAAATAACATTTAGTTTTTCTAGAAAACAATATTTGAAGTTTTGGTAAAATTTTCGATGTTGCAATTTTCATTGATAACTTGGAAAATTTGCTATAAAATTAATTTCTTGAAGGATCCTTGTGGAAATATCACCAATTATTAATTATAGTATCCTCTTTTTAATGCAAAAATCCGTTTTCAAAAATCACTTTCAGTTCTTGAGAAATAAATTTTTGAAGTGATCGACAATTTTTTCGAATTTTCAATTTTCGCCGATTAAGTTTTAGAAATTCGTATAAAATCCAGTTCTTGGAATATGAGTATGAAAATTTCCCAAAGTATTAATAAAAGTGTCCTCTGTCCAATGAATTAACCTGTTTTGAAAAATATCTTTTAATTTTTGAGAAAACAATATTTGAAGTTTTGATAAAATTTTCGATGTTGCAATTTTCATCGATAATTTTCATAATTCGCTATAAAATTCATTTCTTGAAGGATCCTTGTGGAAATATCGCCAGTTATTAATTAAAGTATCCTTTTAGAGTTGCTTCGTTAGTTAAATCAGCATCAAAAAAGTTGATTTTGTATCTTGGATCCAAATAAGTTGACATTCTTATCAGCTTTCTTATTAATTTCATTTTTATTCAAATATCGCAATAATGTGGCAATATAGGATATCACTTCAGAAATGAACCAGAAGTTATAACCATAATGGCCGGATAAAAATGCCGGATATCCGGTTTTTCTCAAAATCACTATCCGTTCCATCACTAATAATCACTTTGTATTTTGTGGTAATTTTTAGTGATACTCAAGAATATTCTCCGGTACAACAATTTTTAGCCGACTTAGTGTTCTTCACGGGAAGTTGTTACAGTTGCTCGGCTGATTGCGAAGAATGCCGCCGATTAAATTTTAAAGAAATGGTTAAAAGGTTTCGAAAACCTTGTAAAAAGTTAATAAAAAATTGTCTGTGGAGAGGGCAAAAATTCGATTGTTGCGAAAAATTTTTACCTTTAAACACGGAATACGGAGTTTGCTTTTCTTTAAATTCAATGCATACAAAGTAAAAAATGTATACATTTGTATTCTTTATTAATAACCATTATTTTTAAGAAAAACTTTTCAATCTCACCTAGACATGGAATCGAATCGAAAAACGGGACCCGGAGAATTAATAATTGAACCAATCGATGATATAAGAGTAAATAAATCATATTTCTTCATTATATCTTTAATTAAAGTAATTTTTTTAATTTCAGTTTTATTTTCATGCTCGCGAAGATGTTCCTTTTATTAATTCAGATCCGGATCAACGCAGAGATGTGATGTTGGGTGAATCTTATAATGTTATCTTTAAAGTATTGCTTTTATTTAACTTTATATTGATTACACAGGTCAATTATAAAACAAAACAGTTTTTCTCGTATTTGTGACAACTTTGTGATTGAAAAACTAGATCTTAGAACATGGTCAAAAAAGGAAACGAAGTGTTTAAAATCTTCGTACTTATAGAAGTGTTTAGATTTGCTATTCGAATGATATGGAAAGAAATGAGTAACCACATTAACACCATTAATTACATCACATTAACCACCAAACGTTTTGGATAATGTTATCCTGGATATGTTATTATTATTGCTACCGGGCTGAGGAGAGCGACCCCTCCCGTCACTGCGACCTATGAGATCTATTGTAACTTAAGCCTTCCAAAGGTTTAGGGCTAATGTAGGTCCTTGATGAAACTTAGTATTGCTCCAAGGTCTTGTTCCTTTAGTAGATGTCAGGCGAACTTTTCCGAAAGTTTTGTGTTTTAGGCAGACTCTGGTGATTCATTCCCACAGAATATGTTCAGCGGTCTCTGATTATCAGCTTGTCCAATGTTGAATAGATGGTATTTAAGGGACGTATGGTCGGTCAGGAAATCTAAGAGTGTGACCTTTGCTGAGGCATGAAATTTCTTTGGTTTTCTTTTGCGACGGAGTTATCAAACTCTTCGCCTGTCTGTGCCCTGGAAGTTGTTTTCAGCGCAAAACTTTGAGGCCTCCTATCTATTAAATACCTGTTTTAAGTGGAATTTTCGTAGTCCAAAAGCGGGTTGGAGTCCAGTCGGTTTTGATCAATAAAAGTTCACTCAAATTGCATTTTGTGACCTAACCAAAGCCTTCCATTCGGTGAACCATTCAATATTATTAGGCAAACTACAAAAATATGGATTAAGAGAAAATGCATTAAAGTTTCGAGCATCATATTTGCAAGGAAGAAAACATTCAGTTCTTTGGCGAGGTCAACTTGAATCAACTTGAAGAGGCGTGGCAACAGGAGTACCCCAGGGATCGACCTTGGAACCGTTACTATTCCTCATATATATTAATGATTTGCCAGAAAATATCATAACAGAGTTAATTGATCTTTATACGAATGACACATCTTTTGTTACAAGAAGTGAAACATTGAAACATTGAAAAGGCAGAGCACTGGTTTTCCATAAACAAATTAAAACTAAATAAAGAAAAAACAAATATACTCACCTTTTACGCAAAACAAAATGATGAGATAACCGAAAAATCCATAAAGTTTCTTGGAGTTACCATCTCCGAAACGCTTAAATGGACCCAACACATATCCGACTTAAAAGGACGACTATCAAATGCCTTATATTGTGTTAAGACCAGTGTTGTTAAATACCTGGGTAATTATTTTCAAGGGTAAATTTCCTGGATATATACCCGGGGGTATATTTACCCAAGATGGGTATTTAGAGGTATTTATAAAATTTAATTTAAATTGAGTTGATGGCAGTTTTGCAAGCACTTCAAGAATGCAGAGTCGATTATCGATATACCAAACTTATTTATAGCATCTACAAGAATGCTACAATGACGGAAAAATTGCATGAAAGTACTGAAGAGAGTAGAAGTAGTAAAGTACTGATTTGAGTAAAACAAGGCGATACAATGTTGAACCCAAATTGTTCCTCACAGTCCTCAGAGTCCATTTAAACAACTGGATTGGACCCAAAAAGGCATAAACATTGATTGCAAATACTTACATAATTTGCGCTACGCGGCCGATATAGTTCTTATATCGTATTGGAGAGCCTTGGAGAGATTAAACTAATGCTGAACTACTTAAAGGAGGTGTGTGCAAGAGTCGGGCTAAATATCAATGAGGAGAAATCAAAATTTATGATCAATCTTGTTCCCAACTCTAACATCAACATTGTGAATAATGAGTTTGAGAGGGTTGACAGCTATGTACATCTGGGCTATAAGGTTCGTGTATCGAGAGATAATCAAACAAGCGAACTAAACAGAAGGATCACACTCGTATGGGAAACTTAGAGACATCTTCAAGAGAAAAGGTTAACATTAACGATAGTCACTGCCAAGAGGGTCCAAGTAACGCAAAGATAGATGGAGAGGTCGACCTTGGGTCTAACTCTGAGGGACTACATTCGAAATGAAGACCTATGAACCGGCGTAAATGATGTGGTCAACATTGTGGCAAAGCTTAAGTGGAACTGGGCTGGTTATGTCGCGCGAATGAAGAATGAGCAGTGGACAAAACGGTTCGTTGAGTGGAGACCGCGAGCGAACAAACGAAGCAGACGTCTAAAGAATGACCAACAATTGGATTCAGACGGCATAGAATAGAATCGAATAGAACAGAATACGGGAGGTCTATGTCCAACAATGGACGCAGAGGGCTGCTTGATGGTAATAATCATAATAACTTGATCTAATCTAAATACGACAGATTCGTCTAATGATAATACGTCTTGGATTGTTGACAATTCCTCGTCTTCAACGTCCCCATCATCTTCTTTTTTTTTTTGGAATCTGATATATTTTTACTCGTATCACTTTTATACCCACTGTTTGGGTATTTACCCTGGGCCGGGGTAAATACCCGGATAAATACCCATTTTAGAAATACCTACCCGCCGAGTATTTACCTAGCGCCCATCACTGGTTAGACTATACGTTGCAACCTACCATCAGAGACGTCTACTTGGCATATTTCCACAGTATAGCGACGTATGGGATTATAGCGTGGGGCGCATCAAGAGAAATGGAGACCATTTTTATAATACAAAAAAGGCAATTCGTATACTAGCTGGGCTAAGAAATCATGAAAGCTGCAGAACTCACTTCAAAAAATTAAAAATACTCACCTTGTCATGCTGTTTTATACTTACCTGTCTTGAATATATTCACAACAAAAAAGACTCACTACTAAACAATGTTACAAGGAAGATATTGTAATTCCATTGCGGATATTGAGCAACGGAATTAGCATATTGTGATTTTAACCGACTCATTTTCTAAATGCAAGTTATTGTAATATCTTTTTTGCCGTAATAATGTATCGTTTCTGTACTTTATTTAAATAAATATGAATATGAATACAAAGCGTCGTCGCTGCTTTCTTTTTGGCCAGCTTCTCCGCCTTTTCATTGCCGTCAATGCCTTTGTGACCTGGAACCCACCATAGAGTAACTTTATTGCCTCTGGCGAGTTTTCTCAGGTTGCCGGTACATTCTTTGACCAGTGCGAATTTACACATGTAGGCCTGAATTGCCTTTAGGGGACCCCGACTGCTCGTAAAGATGTTTATCGAAGTCCCTTTCTATCCCTTTTCAAGGTTAAAAACGGTGCAGAAGTTTATGGCAAGAACTTCAGCTTGAAAAGTGGAGCTTAAGAGCAACTTAATGCGGCTATTTGATCCGTTGATACCCATACTTTAGACATAGTCCTTGAGGATTTCGAGATGTCCTCTGACGTTACTCTGCATCAACTTGAGTGAAGTGTATGTTTTCAGTGATAAGGGACTTAAAGCTGCATCTTTTATTTGTATATACAGATGAAGTGGTGTGAATCCAAGTAGGATTTTAAGAGCAGCCGTCGGAAAAGATCTCTTTGCACCTATTATATTAGGACATGCTAGCTGATGAATTTGTACCAACTGTTGTTGCACTGTCTTGTGATTCGGTTTTGGCCATCAAACCAATGAAGCATAGACGACCATGGGTCTAATTATTGCCAGTTGCGTCCAAGAATCCTGCAGCAGATCTGGTTAGCCATAATGGCCTTTTCCCTCGCCTTGTCCAGTATTTGACCTCTGTTTTGAGGTTAACCCTTCAATGGAAGGTGCTTTCAGTTGTAGCTTCCTTTTCCAAGCGAAACGGACTATTTCTACTTGCTGCATTAATTTACTTCGGATTGTGATTAACAGGTCATCTGGATATCCTTGAATCGTCAATCCATACTTTGATAGAGTGTTCAACAATTTATCTTGGGGGCATCCTTTAAGTGCCTTAATAATATATGACTCGCCTCCCAAACTGGCTGTGATCCGCCGTCTTTTCGGCACGGTTATACCCAAATTACTCGTCAACGGATGTATGTCTTTTACGTTGCGAGGTTTTTTTATGGATTCAGATCACTGTTGTGGTCCCATGTATGTTCCAGTTTGGAATACCTGACTGTTATATATACCAAGGCACATTGAATCGTGCTCTTTTGTGTTTTATTGAACAACTTGATTTATATGTATAATATTGTTTAATTGAATAAAGGCTATTTCAAGATCCCCTCTGCTTTCAATATTTTTTCAACCTCTTTGCTGATGTGTCTGCAATAAGAACACAAATCAGTGAGGGGATTCTGAATTCTATTAGTTTTGTCGTATCTGCTACAATGACAAAGCGAATCTGTTTGTGATCCGCTAAAGTGATGTACCTCTTGTCGTCGTTTTGTTACAAAAGACGGTTGGGTTACCTCTGTTGAGGATATCCAGACTTGTATTTAATAAGGTGCTCACCCCTTTTGTTTGCGTTTGAGCTGTTCCATGCGAGATGGTATGCATAATAGACAAGACGAGTTGTTTTCTCCTCTCCCTGCAGTACTTGATGAGGCCTTTCGTTCCTCCTAACGGTAGATTGTCCGATTCACCGGCAAAGTAGACCGAGGCTATAATGACCCGCAACAAATTATCTTATCTGCATTTCTCGTTAGTCTTCTGACTATACCTCCATATACATATGGCTCTTGTATCAGCGCAATATGTGTGGAGGAGCTATGGAACCCCTTGAGCAGCACGTTGCAGGTACTTTTGCAGCGCTGAATGTTGGTTTGGATGAATTTTTGGCAGTTGTTGGCTCTTACCCATACTTTTGGTGTTTACTTGACCTTTATCCTTCTTGGGGTTCTTGGAGGTTCCAGAAATACCTGGCTTCGGCTTGGGTTCTTCTCCTGTGCCGTTGGCTTGCCACTCTGTAGCCTCAGTGTAATTTGCTCGAATTTATAGCTAACCTTGTAGTTAGCTTTTTTAAGGCTCTCTATAGAGGGATGTTGAAAGGACAATGTAAGAATGGCACTATTGCCTTGAGTCGTTCTTTTGAGCACCCTCCATTCGTTGAGTGTTCAGGCTTTCGTTTTGACCGATTTTCAGAATGCGGTTCGACTTCTGGTCCGCACTGTTGGGGAAATAGGCGTTCAAGGTAGTCGCTTTTGGTAGCTTCTTCTCATCGATTGCTATTAGAGATGCCCCCTCCCATGGTTGCAGGGTTGGGTGTTACAGACTTTAACCAGTCTGTTGTCTGCTTTAAACTGGTTCCAAGGAATTTAGGCTTAATTTCATCTTCGCGTCCCTCTCTTAGCACCACTGTTCGTGAAATAATTACCTCTTGAATAGCCTGCATTTGGACTGTGCTAAAATTCACCGAAATACGGAATCTGCAATTCCCATCTTTTTGCCTTCTAATATTTGCTTGAAGCTGGCAATTGTAGGCTTTTGCCTTTCAGTCGCCGCTCGCTTGGTTTCAGGCCTTTTTGACGTCGTACTCTCGGAGCGAGGTATCTTGGCCATCTTCTCCCCTTCACTAATAGGCTGTATGGCCTTAGCTCGTGCTTCCTCAGAGTTCAGTCCTTGTGTGATTCTTTCTTCTCCTTTACCTGGAGCTTTGAATTACTCTCCTGTAGCTTTATGGTGTATGTTGTAGAGACACTGCTTACTGTGGAGGAAGCGGAGAACATTGTAAGATCTTGTACGCTTCCACTTGTTGAAGGCTGGATATGTTAATTAGTGCAGATAGTGATGCTTCGATCGTTGACTATAATATTGGCTATTAGATTAGTTATCATTACTTTGTTCACGGCTGCGCGAAACAACTGTGCGGACGACTTGTCAAACCAAACTCTAAAAGATTTTTTAACCAGGATGTAGTCCTAGAACATCACGTCATGTAACGGTAGAGATCAGGACATTATCATCGACATGAAAAAGCACAAACTAAAGGCCAAAGAACTTACTCTTACTATGCAGCGGAATGGAAAAATATGTATATATGTGGTTGCAGGAAACAAAAACTAATATACAAGAAGATGCAGAAGAATCTAGAGCGGAACAAAAAATTAATATAAACGCCACCAACTACACTAAACCATGATTTTGCAATGAAATAAGAGAATTTTGCTGAAATAAAAAGGAAAACCTATCCTAATAAATTTTCGATCTAATACATGCGATCAGAACAAACAGTTCACCACCCAAGAAGTCCTCCGACAACCACTTCAAAAATAACAATCCGGATCTAAGAGAAAGAAGAAGATGTAGTCCTTCTATCGACACTTCTTCGTTCCATTATTTTTCCCTGTATTATTAAATGTATTAAGGCGTATTTTTCAGGATGTCTCATAATCTATCCGAAATATTTGAGCTTTCAGCACTTTATGGTGTTCGTCAATTTAGTTGATTTTCTAAGTCGCCGTTCATTCGTGATTCTATCTACCCAGCCAATCTTCAAGATAGTTCTATATCAATGTTGTCCAATAATTTTTGATCAAGATCGACTTTTTATATAAATGTGTTGCCAAGATCAACCGAAGGGTTTAAAGTAACCTTCCTTTTTTTTTGCTCTGAGGCCCAGATATAGATATTTCTGATTCATGATTTTTTTGGCAATCGACGTTATGGTCACCACTGATTTAGAGCTTATAAATAAAAAATGGTAATAATTGAGTTCAATCTTTTTATGGATCTAGTCTTTATGGTCCATTACTAAGGTTTTATGTATAAAAAGTATTTCCCCATCGCTTTTAGTTTTTGAGTTATAATTGAGTTAATTTTCGAAAATCAACAATTTTGATGTTTAATCGATTTAGAGCTTATAAATAAAAAATGGTAATAATTGGGTTCAATCTTGTTATGGATTTAGTCTTTATGGCCCATTACTAAGGTTTTATGTATAAAAAGTATTTCCCCATCGCTTTTAGTTTTTGAGTTATAATTGAGTTAATTTTCGAAAATCAACAATTTTGATGTTTAATTGATTAAGGTCCACTTTTACCACCTCTTTATAAATTTATCCGATAGATAATTATCATGGTTACAGCAGTTTTAAGCGCTCTCATTGGCTAAGGCTCGTTACTACCATCTTCTGGTTAAGCTATCTAAGAGATTCGTGTCTTCGGTATATATACTGAATTAGAAAATATAACAGAATATCTTATAAACTGAAGGATGCGGGATGGCTAAATATGTATCATCGTAGGAAAGTGCAGTGTTTGTGCCTATACCATAAAATTATAAACTACAAGGAACCACAGTATCTCTACCAACTGATAACTTTCCGAAATGATGTCCACCGAATAAATACGCGATTTCGCGGAA
Organism: Onthophagus taurus; assembly: GCF_000648695.1. NCBI lineage: Eukaryota > Metazoa > Arthropoda > Insecta > Coleoptera > Scarabaeidae > Onthophagus > Onthophagus taurus. Next base: position 3,461 of record NW_019282189.1, on the reverse strand, counting down.
GACTGTCGCCACCCTTCTATCGTTTGTCTTTGTTTCAGAGATCATACATATTTCAAATAACTTCGAAATATAATGAGGTGGACGATAATTGCAAGGGGTTCTCACTACGAAGGTTTAAATTTACACAGAAATATTCTTGTTTTCTTGAACAATGTCTACATGGGGGCAAACGCTGATCTGACATGTTTTGCAATCTTGTTGTTGTATCTAGCTGTTGCTTTGTAATTTTTGGCCGAGTCATGTTTTTCTTTTTTTGTTTCTTAGGTTAGTTAGAGCAGCTGTACTAACTAGTACAAGCTGGAACTCGCCTATTTTCTTTTGTATGTTTTTTTTTTGTACAATTAAGCTTATTTTCTAATAAAGGCATTTATTATTATTATTACCACGATTACGGCTATTTTACTCGCTCTGATTGGCTAGTAGATGGGTTTATCTATTAGATAAATTTAACTAAAAGATGGTAGTAATGGACCTAAGAGCGCCAATTTATCCATCGGATAAATTTATCAAGAGGTGGTAAAAGTGGGCTTTAGAGCTTATAAATAAAAAATAGTAATAATTGGGTTCAATCGTGTTATGGATTTAGTCTTTATGGCTCCTTACTAAGGTTTTATGTATAAAAAGTATTTCCCCATCGCTTTTAGTTTTTGAGTTATAATTGAGTTAATTTTCGAAAATCAACAATTTTGATGTTTAATCGATTGAGAGCTTATAAATAAAAAATG
>NW_019282181.1:4380-19036 GCF_000648695.1 Onthophagus taurus | reverse complement strand
AATATTCTATTGTTATTAATTAATTGTTATTGTTATCGATTATTATCGTTACTAATTGCTATAGTTACTGTGTGCTATTGATTTTAAATGTTAACCTTAAAATTACTTTGAAACAATTAAAAGCAGATAACTTGGAAACCAGTGGACTTAGACAATGTAAGCAAGAGTACCTTTTTTGTGCAGAATTGAAAACTCCTCAGATTTCTGGTTCTAATTCACTATACCTGAACTGACGAAATAGTCATGATTTGATATCTCAAACGTACAGTGTGTATCTAACGCCCTCTACGAGTAATCACAAAACAAATATCAAATTCGTATTTCTCATGATTGAAAACATCTAAGTACCAAATTTTATGTTAATAGTACAAAAACCTTCAAAATTATCAAGAAATTTCGAAATAAAAATTTAACTTTCAACACCCTGTGTATTAAAAACCACCGACATTTGTATAAGACATGTTAGGTTAAATAGTCATATTTTGGTGTCTAGTGTCTCCGGTATTCGGATTTCCCATTCTTTCTGACTCACCCTGTATAAAATTTCATGTTGCAGTTTCGTTTAGTTTTCTTCTCTTCGCTTGTAATTCATTATCACATTCATTACAAACAGAACTGTCGCTGTTATCTCTTTCGATTATTAATTAAAGTATCCTCTTTTTAATGCAACANTTTTTATTTATAACATTTGAAATCGACAAAATTGTCATGGTTACATAAAATTTGGTTTGTTATTTGGGTTGCCTAAACAGTTTCGTTTTTTACATCACGTAGTACACGACTCATACCTAGAGTGTGATAAGAACATGGCTCTTGTGAATCAAAAGAATAGGGTGGAACATCCCGATGAATGGCTGGAAGTATTTAAAAATGCACGGAGGAAGCCATTTCCCTTTCATGTAATTCCACTTTTTGACACTCTTTATAAAAAAAAATTATCGTTTAAATCAAGACCCGTCAGAATTATAGATATTAACCAGGAAGATTCTGATGTTATACGGTACAAAACTGCCTATAATGGTCCTTGGTTCAGTGAATCACTGAAAACTTCTAAAAGGAAACGTTCTAAACCATCTCAACAATTACATCCAAACGAATTCTCATTACCACAGCATTTATACGATCGTATGTTTACATTAACTATAACTTATATTATTAAAAAATATTATTGTTTCTCAGGTCTCCTTCCAATCTCGGCCGAAAAATATCAAAATTTACAGTTCCTCAAAAGGTTTTGTGGCGATAAAGCTGCCGAATATTTTTATTCTTTACCACATAAATAAGAACATTTATTTGTTACAGATTTCGTTAATAAAATTGATTATTGCATTGATCTATCCTCAAATATTAAATTTTTTTCCATTAACTCTTCTTTGGTAAAGAGCAAAAAGATGATAAGTGTGGGACTTACCGTTTTCTTGTATTGCAATTCTATTTGTTACCCTAGTCTGACTTTATTTACGCGTAGAACGCAAACATTTAAGAATTATCGTGTTCACAGAATAAATAAAAAATAAATTCGAATATTAATTACCCTAGCAAAATCGAAGAATTACTTCCCATCGGCCTAGAAAAAGTCTGGTAACTTTAAAATAGTTCTCTTATGAAATTACGCATTTGTGACTTATCACGTTTATCCCCTGGACCCTTCAAGTGTCAGTGGTTTTCGAGACATAGGGTGTTGAAAGTTAAATTCTTATTTCGAAATTTCTTGATAATTTTAAACGTTTTTGTACTATTAACATAAAATTTGGTAGTTTTATGTTTTCGAGCATGAGAAATACGAATTTGAAACTTGTTTTGTTATTACTCGTAGAGGGCGCTAGATACACGCTGCTCGTTTGATAAATCAAATCATAAATTTTTTGGCTCGAGAGCTACGACCAATAAGAGCTGCAAATCACAAAGAGCATTCAATTTTANACAGGTAATGACACGCATTACCCATGACTGACAAAGTGTTGAATAATGAGCCATTATTCCACAATTCTGACACGGCCTACTAATCAAAAAATAAAATATAACAGAAATGACGGCTTTCTTATATTGAGGTTATGTCTGAAATGTTTATCCAGTTTATATTTTTTCCTTTTTTTTGATTTTTTTTTAATTTAATAGTTGTAGATAAAGTATAGTATTCAACTTGCGTATAATGGATGTTACCCACTCAGATTACAACTTCATCTTCGTGGGTAACAGCCACCATTATACGCTTGTTGAATAATATACTATTTTGCACAATCGGACTATTTTGTTTATTTACGAGTAGTGTTTCTATGACGGTAAGTTGATTTTACTGTTTNTTTGGTAGTTTTATGTTTTCGAGCATGAGAAATACCAATTTGAAACTTGTTTTGTTATTACTCGTAGAGGGCGCTAGATACACGCTGCTCGTTTGATAAATCAAATCATAAATTTTTTGGCTCGAGAGCTACTACCAATAAGAGCTGCAAATCACAAAAAGCATTCAATTTTACATAAAAAAGGTACTCTTATTTAAATTGTCTAACAATAAGTCTATCGGTTTTCGAATTATTTCCTTTTAAATGTATTTTTTCTTCTAAAATATTTATTTTTTAACATAAGCAAAGTTGGCTTATTTTTCCGCTTATGTTTCGACAATTACCTGTTAATTGTCAACATTGATCTAATTTCCGTGTGCAATAATCATTTTTACCAACAGCAAAGTTATTACCAATTTGAAAATGCCACGACATAATGAGTTTTTNACCTATTTTATAAATCATTACAAATGTCAATATATTTTAGTAAATTAATTATTATTTATGTATATTCATTTCGATCGTGCAAAAAATGTTATAACCATCACGACCGGTAAGTAATTTACCGGTTTCCGACACTATTGGAGACTTCAAAACATTGTTGTCAACCGGTAAATTGTATTTACCGTTCTGGATACTTAATATACTATTATCTACGACTGCTTGGATAAGTCATCATTACCGCACTCATTTGAGTTACGTAATGAAGTTCATTACCGCATTGGTTTCATTACGTAACGCATTTTTAGCCTAATTAGAATAGACTTAACTTATTGAAACGAGCAACAATACAAAAGAAAAAGTGCTATCTACTTACAGAGAAACAATACTATTTATTATAAACATTAATTGTTATGTTTTTACATTTCNAAAATTTTCGATGTTGCAATTTTCATCGATAATTTTCAAAATTCGCTATAAAATTAATTTCTTGAAGGATCCTTGTGGAAATATCACCAATTATTAATTATAGTATCCTCTTTTTAATGCAAAAAGCCGTTTTGAAGAATCACTTTTAGTTCTTGAGAAATACATTTTTGAAATAATCGACAATTTTTTCGAATTTGACAATTTTCGGCGATTAAGTTTTAGAAATTCGTATAAAATCCATTTCTTGGAATATGAGTATGAACATTTCCCAAAGTGTTAATAAGAGTGTCCACTTTCCAATGAACCTACACGTTTTGAAAAATAACATTTAGTTTTTGAGAAAACAATATTTGAATGAATTTCAATTTGAATTGAAAAAATCTAATTTTTGTTTTTAAAAATGTTTATTTATATCAAAAGTAATACGAAAGTCGGTTAGTAAAGTATCCTTACTGAAATGGAACACTTCGCTATGAAAAAATTATGAAATTACTTATCTTAAGGTCACCGTTCAATGGCCATTTTTATATGGGCCCATACAGGCCGATAGAGGTTACTTTCTAACACATTTATGACTTTCTGCCAAATTATTACAGAAAAGTAAATACACAGGATTGAAGTACACATATTGTAGTAGTGAATGACATAATTTATTTTGTAAAATAGTTGTTATATTAACAATAATAAATTACTGAACTTTGTCATAAAAAGGGTGTAATAAAAACTGACATTTATGACAAATTAAGCACTTAAACGAGATGACAATGCTTCATTCACTAGATGAGTAATATAAGAAGAGATTCCGTGACAGTGCAAGTATAATAGATTTGTTGTTATCTCAGGATTGTGTTTTATCTAAAAATATGCAATTTTCACGTAATTATTGAAATATGTAAGGGAATCTGCTGAACAATCTAACTTTGGTATTTTGGCAATCGTCTTATAGATGGCGATATTTAAAGAATAAAATATTGTTTTATTATTTTAACTTTGAACAGTTTCGTGATGTATCGTGATACAACTATTGAATTATCTATTCGTTATACATTTGATTTTTGACAGGTAATGACACGCATTACCCATGACTGACAAAGTGTTGAATAATGAGCCATTATTCCACAATTCTGACACGGCCTACTAATCAAAAAATAAAATATAACAGAAATGACGGCTTTCTTATATTGAGGTTATGTCTGAAATGTTTATCCAGTTTATATTTTTTCCTTTTTTTTGATTTTTTTTTAATTTAATAGTTGTAGATAAAGTATAGTATTCAACTTGCGTATAATGGATGTTACCCACTCAGATTACAACTTCATCTTCGTGGGTAACAGCCACCATTATACGCTTGTTGAATAATATACTATTTTGCACAATCGGACTATTTTGTTTATTTACGAGTAGTGTTTCTATGACGGTAAGTTGATTTTACTGTTTGCTACGGCTAACACGACGGTGAGTAATTTAGAACGGTAAGTAAGTATAATAAATAAAATAAAACCAGGGCAACAGAATTAATTCAAAGTTTTTACCTATTTTATAAATCATTACAAATGTCAATATATTTTAGTAAATTAATTATTATTTATGTATATTCATTTCGATCGTGCAAAAAATGTTATAACCATCACGACCGGTAAGTAATTTACCGGTTTCCGACACTATTGGAGACTTCAAAACATTGTCGTCAACCGGTAAATTGTATTTACCGTTCTGGATACTTAATATACTATTATCTACGACTGCTTGGATAAGTCATCATTACCGCACTCATTTGAGGTGATTTGAGTTACGTAATGAAGTTCATTACCGCATTAGTTTCATTACGTAACGCATTTTTAGCCTAATTAGAATAGACTTAACTTATTGAAACGAGCAACAATACAAAAGAAAAAGTGCTATCTACTTACAGAGAAACAATACTATTTATTATAAACATTAATTGTTATGTTTTTACATTTCAAAACACTTATTTCACATGAGTAAACATGTTGTTGAAACTGACAATTCAAAATTGTTAACAATCATTTCAAAATATTTTTATAAATGTCAAATAGACTTTTCTAAAGAAATTTTTTTTTAGTAATTTTTAGCAGTCGTAGATAAAATGCTGTATATCACACGTGGGCTAGAGCATAATTACAGTACTCGTGTGATTACACGGCTCGGTCTACGACCTCGTCGTGCAATTCTCCACACTCGTACTGTAATTATGTTTCTACTTGTAATATGCTGCCCACTTGTAATATAAATAACTATTATTTTCCCAACATAATTAATAAAACATTTAATCAAAATTAAATTAGTCAAGCAGTTTTATACACGTGTGTCTTCTATGAGTTTATTGAAAGGAATGAATAATTTTATATAATAACAAATTTTTGTTGCCAAGATATATTTTTAAAAAAACAAGGTCCCTAAATCTTTTTGTTTGACGAAGGAAAAATATATGGTGGCATCTTGGATTTAGGAAATGGATTTTGTAGATATGACGCTACAAATACTCCCCCTTCCAAGAAGAAATAAGGTTAACAATGAAATGTAAATCAAGTAGTTATAAATATTTCAATTTTGAAATCGTATTCTTAAAGATTTATTTGGAATTGAATTTTGATTAGAAGCAATTTCAAGTTTATCGTTAGCTATAAATGCTGGTGGTAATCGATCAATATTAACTGATAACACTAGTCTACAAGAAAAAATTCATAAAATATACATTTGACGCCACTGTATTTTTCTTATGTAGTTTGGTCCCCTAAGCCCAAAAATGCTATTCATCAAATTAAAGACTATTGTGTAGCCAATAAATGGTATTAATACTTATTCCAATCGGTTTGGTAGTTTTAAAACAATGGCCCATAATATGTGGAAAAGGGATATTTTTTGGATAAAATGTGAACCAAAAATTCATTCAATATCCGTGGGGAGTCGCAGAAAAATTCTTTTTTACCTTCTACGTAAAGTTTGCTCTTTTTAGAAGACAACAAGACACGCAGGATGAGAATCGGTGAAAAATTACCAAAAATTATGATCTTCTATATGTGAGAGCACAGCTTTTTCTTGTACATGAAATTCCGCGCAACTAGACCGTTAGAAATTTTTAGGTTTCATGTTCCGTACGTTTTAGAGATTAAAATAAACCCAATCTTTCGATTTAAAATAATTTCAAGATTGCTGCCACATCCAGTGTACCGGAAGTAGCCTACAACTTCGTTATTTTAAACGGAATGCTGCAATTTTTATTAGATATTTGAATTGAAAAACAGTTTTTTTTAATCAAAAATTACAATACAAAATTCACTCCGCAAAAATTCCATCTTATTTTTTACATAGGGTTTGTACTTTACAATAGGAAGATGCCCAGGTTTTTCCTGTTTCTATATTTTTCGGTATTCCTAACGTAACTTTATTGCCGTTTTACTCAGTGAATTAAGTTTACCTGAAAAAGGATATTTGAGGTACCAGTGCATTTTATTATTCTTGGAAAACTATCGGTTTAAGAACAAAGGATCTTCACATACAGGTTTGTCAGATTATTTAATTTCTCCAAATATCATCTACAAAATTCTAATCTTAGATTGACATCTCCGGCACGTAAGTAATGAGTTAGCCCCGCTTTGTATGGTTTATATTTATTTTTCTTTCATATTCGGGAGCAGCGGCTTTTGGGTCAGACGTTTTGTTCAATTTCTCTGCAAGATGTTGATGGATTTATCGCAACTGAAGCCAACACATTGACTTCATCCTCTTGCAGGTTATTTTGGTATGTTTTTGCACGTGGTTTGGGGAAGGACCAAAAATCCATACAATTTTTTGCTAACCGCCTGAAAGTTCTTGCGTGCGGTTCTCTTCTTTCCGGATACCTTGAGAAATATAATTCCGCGGCTAACGTCGCATTCTTATCTGATAACATATAGCATTCCATCATGTTACATTTTTCATAATTTTCGAAATTCATTGTAAAGTTTTATTATACAGTTTTGTTATACATACCAGCACATAATGCCAGAGTTGTTAGCGAATTTTTAAATACAAGCTTTGGTAATAATCTGATACATTATTTTCCATCATAGTATGTATGTTTATCACCATAGCAACATTAACTTTTAAATACATACATTAGTTTTAGATAGAACAATAAGAATTTTTGTTAATTATTCAATAACTATAAGAAATATACCCAACAAACTATACAGGGTGTCCCGTTAAGCGTACGGAGCGGCTGTATCTCAACAACGGTAAGGCCTAGAGGTTTGGAAAAAAAATCTTTATAAGCAAAGTGGGCAAGAGAAATAGCTGGAAATTATTTTGAAGTTCGTAATTCGACCACTAGGGGGCGTAACTGCCATAGAGAAACATAAAATTCCCGCTATCTCAGAAACTTAGACGATGAGCTATAACTTTGACAACATCATTTAGTAGCTTGGATAATACCGCATCTCTTTTGTTTTGCAATATTTTTCATATCTGTCATAATAAGGGAGGAGGAGGCCAATGCGTTTTCAAATGTTTACATTTTAATATCTCCTGGACCATTCAGCTGTCCTTTTAATCAAGATTTTCTGAGAACGAGTGGAGGGGGGAAATCGTATCGTTTTGTTACAAAAGTTCCGTGCCTTAATAATAACCAAGATAATTGCACTTGCTGGTTTTACGATATTTTTAATTTTGGCCTCTAGGGGAAAAACAAAAGACGATAGCGCTATGAGGTTTTCGGCATTAGCAGTTTCTCGAAAAACGAGATCATGACATGGGAGCTACTTTTTTTCTAACTCTTATAGTTTCCGAGTTAGCCTTTTCGGACATCGAATTTGAACCACCCTGTACATATTAAAATCACGCAACTTTAATCAAACAAAAGTTTAGAAAAGTAACATGAATAACATTAAACGCACAAAGCACGTTGTTCCAACCAAAATGACTTGGTCCCGGTTTACCGCTCACTGATTTTCCCCTTTGACTTATGTAGGGTTTTCCTGCATCATTTAACATCTTCCTTTTGAAATCCTTCCTGTTTGTAATGTCTATTTTTCTTCCTTTACCTTTATTAATACCATTTAACTCACTTGAACTTACGCGAATTGTTGACTGAAACGACGCCATGTCGGTATTAGCAACATTGTTCCGCAATTTCTGATGACACTGATGATACTTCAAAGTCGCGATGGAGGTCGGTGTTTCTTATATACCAAGGTGCATTCACTATGCACCTTAGTACTTTGTTTTGGAATCTTTGAATCAGACTTGCATTTGTCTTGCAGGTACAACCCCACAGGTGGATTCCGTATGTCCATTTTGGTTTTAATACTTCTTTGTGTATTAGCAACTTATTTCTCACTGATAACGTTGGTTTTCTGCCAATAAGCCAATATACGTGTCTAAATTTGATATCAAGTTCCTCATGTTTTTTTTTTGCACGTGAGCTTTCCATTTAAGTTTGGCATCCAGCATCATGACAAAATATTTTGCGGATTGCATTGCCATTTATGTGTACTGGGACATAGTTTACTTTCTTATAAGTAAAGTTTATGTATCTCGATTTATTTCTATTGAATTTAAGGCCAATTATAACTTATTTGCTACAACTACTTCATTTTCTGCAGTAACCAAGATCGCTGTGTCATCTGCGAATGTAGTTCTTAAAATTTCTGGTATCTGAGGAAGGACGAATGTGTAATTAAGTACAGTGTTGGGCCAAGCATACTTCCTTAAGGAACACCGGCTTGTATTTCATGTAGTGGTGAATAAGTGCTTTCGTATTTTACTCTAAAATATCGATCAAAAAGATACGGTTTTAATAGTTGATCATAGGTTGATGGTAATACTTGGTCTAGTTTGTTATTTAAACCATCTAACCAGACTTTGTCGAAAGCTTGTGCAACATCAAAAATATGTATTCGTTATTCTATGCACTTGATTTATTGTTGCATGTTTATTCTGAAACCTAAATTGATGTGTTGGTATTAGGGTTTTTTCTTCTATGACAGGTTTTAGTCTTTTTAATAGTAATTTTTCGAGTAGTTTTGATAGTAAGGGTAATAATAAGATTGGCCTATACAGGGTGTTTCATAATATATGCGTAGGACTTCAGGATGTGATAGCTTGATGTTTTCAAATTTTTGGAGAAGCTATCTCATCCTGAAGTCCTACGCATATATTATGAAACACCTGTATACGGTCAATTGCCCTTCTTCCCTTCTGCAACATGTCATCAAAGCAGTCAATAAAATCCAAAACAGCTCTTTGTGTTGTTAATGATGAAGATTTCAACCGATTGTTGTTTCACACAGGAGTGCGTTGGCTGTGATAGTATTTTTGGAAAATAAAGACACAAAATTGCACGACAACCTCATTACATCAAAGCAAGGTCCGTTGAGTAAACATACTGTATAAGGTTATCCAACTCCATAATATATGAACGTATCCCCTGTGACGTCATTGGAAAAATTGACATTTCTATGTTTTTATTTATACAGTGTATTTCACTTAAGAAACAATATACCAAAATATTTAAAAGAAATAAATAAATAAAATTTAAAAAACATTAAAATATAAAGCGAATATATACGGTTATAATTTTATTATCGTTAGGTTATCCAACTTGACTCGGTTACCATGGTGATTAAGATCCAAATATTGCAGGTGCTAGTCAAAATTGAAATTGAATTTAAGTTTTTTTAAGAAAAAAGTCTTATTTAATTGGTTTAAAAGGCTGTATTTAACTCAAAATTGGTTTATCTATGGTATATTATAAACAAGGTAAGTGGATTAAATCAAAAAGAGATATTTTTAATTTATTTCTCTTAATTAAAATCGATTTAAATTAATTACAATTAACGAATTTGTTATGAATGCGAGATAATCGTAAAGAATTCGAATTGTTTTAAAATTAATAAAAATTAGGTTAGAATTGATAAANTTCCATTAAATTAGTAATCGTGATTAAAAATGCTTTAATTTGATACCAAACTCGATACATATCCTATAAAAAATAAGAATCGAGATATATATCTTAATTTTATGAGATACAACCTTAATAATTAACACAAATGTATCTTGTTTGGTATCATTTCAAAGCATTTTTAATTTTGATTATATTAAATTAAGGTTAAAATCGATTTCTGATCAATTTCAATCAAAAAATTGCAAATATCTCAAAAAACTTAAGATTCTTTTTTACGATTTTAGCATTAAATTCGTAATCGTGATTAAGAACGCTTTAATTTGATACCAAACTCGATATATTTCCGATAAAAAATAAGAATTGAGATACTTAATTTTTTGAGATACATCCTTAATACTTAACAGAAATACATCGAGTTTGATATCGTTTTAAAGCATTTTTAATTTTAATAATCATAAATTCTGGTTAAAATCNGGGTAAATGGATGAAATTATAAGCAAGGTAAGTGGATTATTCGAAAAGTCTGAAGACGAACGGCTAAACCCGAATATTTCTAGTTCTAGGTCTAGTGTTAGTTCTAGTTTTACAGTATCACTAGATCTAACACAAAACCTAGAACTAGAAACAGTCGGGTTTAGTCGTGAAAAGAAAGATAAAAAATCCTTTAAAATGTGTCCAAACTCGACATATTTAACTTTAACTTATAACCATAGAAATTTTAACATTTTTCGAAGTTAATTTTCTTAAAATTTTAATTTGGTGGCTTATCACGTATTAGCAACAAGCACTTTAATTTATTAATAAATTATTATAAATCAAATTTATTTAATTTAATTAAGTACGCGCCATCTATCATTTTTTCCACCAACTTAATTAAATCTCCATGAAGTTAGCGACATAACTGTCAAAATCGTCAAAATTCTTATTTACACAAAAATCTTTTTAGATACGCAAAAAGCCGGATTAATTAAAATTAATAAAAACAAACCGACAAATTAGATAAAAGCAAAAAATGTGGTACCTTTGGGCTTTCCGCACGATGCGAGCTTACGCTCCTTACGTCACTTTACCATTTGCAGCTGTCGTCGGATATTTAGGTTATAAATTCGAAGGCGCAATTTCCAGCAAATATACTCCGTATAAAGGTAAATACATAAAAAGAGACGATTACATTAAATCAATTAATTAAATTATTTCGTTTAGAACCTATAAAAGAAGCCCGAAACGAGCGGCAATTAACTGAAGAATCATTACGATCAGCTGCTGATGTGGAAAAGTTAAAATATAGCGCTAATGTACTCGGAAAGAATCTTTCCCCTTCGCTACAATAAAAAATTTCATTTCTTTTAGTGGTTAAAGTGTTGTGATATTTCTTAATTATGTATAAATAAATGAATTTTATGATTCAATCTGTTTTCTTATCTTATCTTTTCGTGCTAAAGCGATAAAGCTAAATTTGTTTTATTTTGCTTTACGTATTGATCCAAAAGTGTTATAATTAAAGTTTCGAGATGTCTAGTACAGAATCTGTTGATGTTCCTTTACACACACCAAATCGTTTGCAAGATTTATTCAACCAGGTTAGTCGGGAATAAGTCTTTTATTTGAATTAATTTTTTTAGTCCAGGTTGATCGAGATAACGATGGGAGGGTCACTTACTTAGAACTTTGGCAGTTTCTGCGTTACAATCGCCATGGAATTCCAAAAAACAAAGTTAGGAAGATCCACGAAAAAGCCGATAGAAACGACGATGAAACGTTGTGTTATGAAGAATTTAAACATTTCGTTTTGGATCCTGAAACTAAAATTTTCGATAAATACTTCAACAAGTATAACAGATAAAAATAAGCATTTTTAATTTTAATTCCATTAAATTGAGGTTAAAATCGATTTCTGATCAGTTGCAATCAAAAAATTTCAAATATCTCAATAACCCCACGATTTTAACATTAAATTCGTAATCGTGATTAAAAATGCTTTAATTTGATACCAAACTCGATATATTTCCAATAAAAAATAAGAATCGAGATATATATCTTAATTTTTTGAGATACAACCTTAATAATTCACAGAAATGTATCGAGTTTTGTATCATTTTAAAGCATTTTTAATGTTGATTATATTAAATTAAGGTTAAAATCGATATTTGATTAATTTAATTAAAAAATTTCAAATATCTCAAAAACCCAACGAACTTATTTAACTATTTTAACATTAAATTTGTAATCGTGATTAAAAATGCTTTAATTTGATACCAAACTCGATATATTTCCGATAAAAAATAAGAATCGAGATATATATCTCAGTTTTATGAGATACAACCTTTATAATTAAGAGAAATGTATTGAGTTTGGTATCATTTTAAAGCATTTTTAATTTTAATAGTCATAAATTCGGGTTAAAATCGATATTTGGTCAAATTGAATTAAAAAAATTTCAAATATCTCAAAAATCCAACGAATTTATTTAACGATTTTAACATTAAATTCGTAATCGTGATTGAAAATGCTTTAATTTGATATAAAAGTCGACATATTTCCGATAAAAAATAAGAACAGAGATATATATCTTAAAATTTTTGAGATACATCCTTAATACTTAACAGAAATACATCGAGTTTGGTATTGTTTTAAAGCATTTTAAATTTTAATTATCATAAATTCGCGTTAAAATCGATATTTCATTAAATTTAATTAAAAAATTTCAAATATCTCAAAAACCCAACTATTTTTTTTTGTGATTTTAACATTAAATTCGTAATCACGATTACGAATGCTTTAATTTGATGCCAAACTCGATACATATCCGATAAAAAACAAGAATCGAGATATATATCTTAATTTTTTGAGATACAACCTTAATAATTAACAGAAATACATCGAGTTTGGTATCATTTAAAAGCATTTTTAATTTTAATAGTCACAAATTCGGGTTAAAATCGATATTTGATCAAATTGAATTAAAGAATTTCAAATATCTCAAAAATCCAACGAATTTATTTATCGATTTTAACATTAAATTCGTAATAGTGATTAAAAATGCTTTAATTTGATACCAAATTTGATATATTTCCGATAAAAAGTAAGAATCGAGATATATATCTTAATTTTTTGAGATACATCCTTAATACTTAATAGAAATACATCGAGTTTGGTATCATTTTAAAGCATTTTTAATTTTGATTATATTAAATTAAGGTTAAAATCGATTTCTGATCAATTTCAATCAAAAAATTGCAAATATCTCAAAAAACCTGAGGTTTCTTTTACGATTTTAGCATTAAATTCGTAATCGTGATTAAAAACGCTTTAATTTAATACCAAACTCGATATATTTCCGATAAAAAATAAGAATCGAGATATATATCTTAATTTTTTGAGATACATCCTTAATACTTAACAGAAATACATCGAGTTTGATATCGTTTTAAAGCATTTTTAATTTTAATAATCATAAATTCTGGTTAAAATCGATATTTGATTATATTTAATTAAAAAATTTCAAATATCTCAAAAACCCAACGATGTTTTTAACGATTTTGACATTAAATTCGTAATCGTGATTAAAAATGCTTTAATTTGATAACAAACTCGATATATTTCCGATAAAAAATAAGAATCCAGATATATATCTTAATTTCTTGAGATCCATTCTTAATACTTAACAGAAATACATTGAATTTGGTATCGTTTTAAAACATTTTTAATTTTAATAATCATAAATTCCTTTAGTTTAATTCACACCGGCCGTGATAGCCTTCGTACTTATATCATAAATGCCTGTTAAAATCGATATTTGATTAAATTTAATTAAAAAATTTTAAATATCTCAAAAATCCAACAAATTTATTTAACGATTTTAACATTAAATTCGTAATCGTGATTAAGAATGCTTCAATTTGATACCAAACTCGATATATTTCCGATAAAAAATAAAAATCGAGATATATATCTTAATTCTTTGAGATACAACCTTAATATTTAACAGAAATATATTGAGTTTGGTATCGTTTTAAAGCATTTTTAATTTTAATAATCATAAATTCGGGTTAAAATCGATATTTGATTAAATTTAATTAAAAAATTTCAAATATCTCATAAACCCAACGAATTCATTTAACGATTTTAACATTAAATTGGTAATCGTGATTAAAAATGCTTTAATTTGATACCAAAGTCGATATATTTCCGATAAAATGTAAGAATCAAGATATATATCTTAATTTTTTGAGATACATCCTTAATACTTAATAGAAATACACCGAGTTTGGTATCATTTTAAAGCATTTTTAATTTTGATTTCATTAAATTCAGAATAAAATCGATTTCTGATCAATTTCAATCAAAAAATTTGCAAATATCTCAAAAAACCAAAGATTTTTTTACGATTTTAGCATTAAATTCGTAATCGTGATTAAAAATGCTTTAATTTGATACCAAACTCGATATATCTCTGATAAAAAATAAGAATCCAGATATATATCTTAATTTTCTGAGATACATCCTTAATACTTAACAGAAATACATCGAGTTTGATATCGTTTTAAAGCATTTTTAATTTTAATAATCATAAATTCTGGTTAAAATCGATATTTGATTA
>NW_019282178.1:536-66375 GCF_000648695.1 Onthophagus taurus | reverse complement strand
CCATAACATTGCACCAAGTAAATTTTTTGCTGTAAAGTAAGCATTTTAAGCTGACAATACTACGGCTAATAAAGTATAAAAGCGAAGTGTCAATAAAGCTTGTCACTATCAACGCCTACTAGTACAAAAATGATCACAAATAAATAAAAGTAGGCCGATTTTTTCGAAAATTGGTATTAGAGACTATCTTTTATTTTTCAACAACTTTTCCTGGTAACTTATTTCCTTATTTTCTCAAATATATGCACTTTACTCTTGTACCATTTAAAGTTTTTTTCAATTTTCTGAACACCGCGTATGAAATATGTTAAATGTTTCTATCCCAACCTTACTCTAAGAACTAGCAAAACTTTTTATCAAGATTAACTTTTTTCGATAAAATTAAAAATAAAAAAGTTTTTCCTATTCAACACCTTTTCCGTGGACATACTGTATATAAATCTATATAAATATATGTAAACTTGTATAAATATATATACATTTGCATAAATATATATAAATCTGTATAAATATATATAAATCTGTATAAATATATATAAATTTATATAAATTTGCATAAATATATGTCTATAAATCTGTATAAATATATACAGGGTGTGTCAAATGTCTGAAATATAGCCAATAACTTCGCCATTTGTGGCTTTAAAGAAAAATGTTTCAAATAAAAAATTCTTTATTAACCATGGCGTATTTTTTGGCGATATTTGCTTGTTTGTATTGTTTTTTGTTTTGTTGCTATGGCAACCAACATTGTTATTTTAAATGGGATGCATATATTTTTTTTTTCAGTTTCAACAATTAATAATGTATGGTCATTGGTAACTGTCTTCGGCCATCAACTTTTTGGAAGGTTTTTAACACTTCTGGTGTTCTTTGTACTTCGCTTAATTGCACCATATTTGTTTAAACTCAATTTTTTGACATTTAAAGCTGTTAAACGGCGTTATTTCGGCGCCTACTTTGATTGTAATTTGCTGATTTCGTTCATTGTAGAGGGATTTATCCTCTATTAAAATGTGCAAAAAAAATATGCCATTTAAAATAACAATGTTGGTTGCCATAGCAACGAAACAAAGAACAATGTAAACAAGCAAGTATCGCCAAAAAATGCGCCACAATTAATAAAGAATTTTTTATTTGAAACACTTTTCTTTAAAACCACAAATGCTGAAATTATTGGCTATATTCCAGACATTTCACACACCCTGTATATAAATATACAGGGTGAGTTATTAATATCCCGGCGATCGATAGTTACTAAACCGTTTGAAATACAAAAAATATTTTATACAAGAGTTGTTTGACTCATCACTTTCTTTTACGTAAAATTATTTTCACTTATACAGGATATACAGGATTTAAGCGTAACGAAGAGTACGTAAATTTATTTAAATGGAACATCCTGTATATTTTATCATATTATGAATACAACTAAATTTGTTTATACAACCGTATATGTTACTATTTCACAGCGTTCATAGTTTTTGAGATATTCAATTGTTTTTCTAAAATGTGCCCATTACAGGATCTTTTTAAAAACGATGTAAAAACCAAATTTTTTCCGATTTTGTCTTGAAACTACGTCACACAATAGTCAAAGCCAGTAGGTAGACGATAGCATTCAAAAATATTAGATACACTATACAGGTCGTTTATAAAGCTTAGTTACTTTCGATGTTTTTCAAATGGCTTTTTCTTAAGTTTTTTAAATGTATGGTCATTGGTAACTGTCTTCGGCCATCAACTTTTTGGAAGGTTTTTAACACTTCTGGTGTTCTTTGTAGTTCGCTTAATTGCACCATATTTGTTTAAACTGTCAATTTTTTGACATTTATAGCTGTCAAACGGTGTTATTTCGGCGCCTACTTTGATTGTAATTTGCTGATTTCGTTCATCGCGTAGAGGGATTTATCCTCTATTAAAATCTGCAAAGAAAACATATGCCATTTAAAATAACAATGTTGGTTGCCATAGCAACAATGTAAACAAGCAAGTATCGCCAAAAATGCGCCACAATTAATAAAGAATTTTTTATTTGAAACACTTTTCTTTAAAACCACAAATGCCGAAATTATTGGGTATATTCCAGACATTTCACACACCCTGTATATAAATATACAGGGTTATTAGTATCTCGGCGGTCGATAGTTACTAAACCGTTTGAAAAACAAAAAAATATTTTATACAAGAGTTGTTTGACTCATCACTTTCTATTACGTAAAATTATTTTCACTTATACAGGATGTCCCATTTAAGCGTAACGAAGAGTACGTAAATTTATTTAAATGGAACAACCTGTATATTTTATCATATTATGAATACAACTAAATTTGTTTATACAACCGTATATGTTACTATTTCACAACGTTCATAGTTTTTGAGATATTCAATTGTTCTTCTAAAATGTGCCCATTACAGGATCTTTTTAAAAACGATGTAAAAACGAAATTTTTTCCGATTTTGTGTTGAAACTACGTCACACAATAGTCAAAGCCAGTAGGTAGACGATAGCATTCAAAAATATTAGATACACTATACAGGTCGTTTATAAAGCTTAGTTACTTTCGATGTTTTTCAAATGGCTTTTTCTTAAGTTTTTTAAATGGAACATGATGTATATTGTGTGCTAGTTGAATTGCTCATCAAGTTCCCTTTAATTAATGATAAGTATGTCATATGTTTAATTTTAATAGTTTTCCTGATATTTAGAATTTAAAGAAAAATGTGTTTCTAGTTCTAGGTCTTAGAATTAGTATTAATTCTAGTTTTAGTTGTGAGTCTCAAGAAGCTCAATTTTATTGTAGAAGAAGTGTTGTGGCTAAGATTTTCGGTTAGAAATCGTTACGTGCACTATTTTTTTATTCTTTGTTATCCTTCAATTATTTATTATGAAAATTGATATTGAAGACGTTGAATATGTCAATCTAAAGAAAGGCTCGTGATCTGCACGTTTTGCTATTTACTGTTACTCCAACCGATTGACCTTTGAAGCCAAACCTCTATCTGCTACGTTTTAAACACAGCAAGAGAGTTTTAGAAGCCTTTCCAATAACCTTACTATAACAATCAACTAAAAAAAATGCGTTCCAACCTTTAATATCCATTTAAAACTAATCTCGCTAAAACTTACTCAAATATTTACATCCAACTTTTGTTGTCGTCATCAAGGTTTTAATATTTATTATCGCGATTTTTTTTTGTGTTGAAACGAATTATCTTTTTGAGTGTGTTAACCACTTTCGGTTATCTAAAACCTTAACAAGTTTATCATAAAATCTTTTAAAATTTAAATAAAATTATTTCGCGGAATAATTATGAAATTATAGAAATGGTAAATACATTTTTCGCATATATAATAAAACCTGTATGAATGCAAGGTGAATAGACGAGGTCAAATTTGTAAAAAATAATGATTAGGTACTTCCTCGTAGCGAGAAATTTTTAATTTATTTTCTAATCGTTATTTATCGATAAACATTTTTAAATCAAATAATCTCGATATAATTCGTTAATTTTTACCATCTAAATTATTTATCTATTGATTCATAACTTTTGTATCATTTTGTTTGAGTGGATTATCATTTTTTTCTTTGTTAAGTGATCTTTTATTCTTTTATCGTTGTCGATTAAGATCTTCATTTAAAACTTATTTAGTTGGAACTTATCAATGAGTTTGTTCATATTTTCACTTTCTACATACAGTGTGTTAATTAATTATTGTACCCAACGTCACCATTCCAAATATGCAACCAATATCACAGTATTTTTATTGCAATACGTGATTTGCGTATGATGTATATTGCACTGTGATATTGGTTGCATACTTGGAATGGTGACGTCGGGTACGATAATTAATTAACACGCTGTATATACTGTACTAGGTACTAAGAGTAAGTAGTGCTAGAATGTTTGTATTTTAGCATAAATAAGCAGTCTTGATGCATCCAAGATGCAAAAAACAATTTAGAATAATAGAAATGTTTGATTTTTGTGATTTTAATATAACACAATTTTATTAAAATTTTCTTATAGATAATCCAATTTGAAACAAAGAAAACGGTTACTTAATTCAAATCTGGGTTAAATCGCTAAACCAATCTGTTCCTTTCACTCCTCAATAGTAATTGAATGGAACATATCGACGAGTTAAAATCTCAAAAGAAACAAAAAGTTGTAAATGAACGTAGCAACATTTATTTATGTAGTTCGTGCTGTTATGTATTGAACCGTTGCCGGTAAAAACCCTACGGGGAAAGTCGTTTCCGTCAATTTGATTTTAACAAGCCTCTACTCTGTAGGGCAGTGAACTGTAATCACGCAAACGATGATAGTTAAAATATTTTCACTTTAAACACAAAGTGTTGTGGAAAAATTTGTTGTTTTTTACTCAAAAATAGAAAGAAATTTATTAAGGTTTTCTTAGAAGATTTTGTTTACGAAGTTAATTAAAACTAAACGGAGACGATTAAAATGTTGGGTTTAAAATTTATGCGGAATTTAATGGTGTTCATCTTGTGATGAATTTTCAAGTGGTTATTATCCACATTACATAACGAGCACAATACCAAAACCAGTTTTATTATACACCAACGTTTACGGAGTGAGTTGTACGGTTTTCTAAACACGTGCTTATTCTTTAGATGGATATCTTGATGCGAATTCAGTTCCGCGATGTCAATTTCAAAAACAAACTCTTAGCAATGAAATACGTCAATACATACTTTCATATTTAACTATGCAAAGAATCGTAAATGTGAGCGATAAGAAAAAACTACTTATTCGAAAAAATGTTGCGTTTTACTATTCAATAAAAAACACATCAAAAATGTTTTGATTTCGTTTCGATTTCACCTTTGTTGTTAACTCTTAATATTCTTTAAAGTATTTTTGTTGTAAGGTCGAAACTCTTTCACAACTAAGCGTTTTCCAACGAAGAATTTATTTGGATTTACTATAAATTTTGCGCAATAAAACCATCCGAGTTTTCGAATTAAAAAATTATCCATCGTTATAAAAACCCATCACGTAATTCGAAACATCTTGATATGGATTAATGTGTAACAAAGAAAATAAAACATAATTAAACGTAGGTGCGAATGCGACTTGAATAATTTCATTAGCATTTTTATTTTAAATCGATTTTAAATTCATTAATGATGAATCTTTAATGTGTTTTTAATCGTATTTGTAACATTCTTTGTTACAGTAAAACCTCGGATATAAAGTACAAAATATTTTTAAGTCATATTATTATTATTATCTGTTTAAGTCTTCAACAGTATATTTAAATATAAATGTTTATAGATAGAATCCAACTTGGGTTATTCCTCAAGTTGCTCTATTCTAAGTTCATAAACTTGGGGTATTCCCCGAGTTGTCTATACGATGTATAAATCAAAGATCTAGTTCTATCTGGATGTAGGTGTTAGTGCTATTTTTAGTTCAATAAAAATGTACAACAATCTAGCGCCGAATAAGAATTAAAACTAGAACTAACACTAGACCTAGAACTAGAAAGTTTCGAATATTTCTAGATCTAGGTCTAGTGTTAGTTCTAGTTTTAGCTGAATAATAATATACAATTTAGCGCTATCTAGTGCTAACCAACGCTACTTTGCACTGTCACTATAACTAACACAGAAGTCGACCTAGACCTAGAAACACTCGGGTTTAGCCGCACATCTTTCAAGATGGCTAAACCCGAATGTTTCTAGTTCTAGATCTAGTGTTAGTTCTGGTTTTAGTTGTTATTCATGCTTAAATTGCTGTATATTTTTCATTGGATTAAAACTAGGACTAACACTAGATCTAGAACCAAACACATTCGGGTTTAGCCGTACGTCTCTTAAGACGGCTAAACCCGAATGTTTCTAGTTGTAGGTCTAGTGTTAGTTCTAGTTTTACACTGGCACTATCACTAGAACTAACATAAGACCTAGAACTAGAATCGTTCGGATTTAGCCATCTTCAGAGACGTGCTAAATCCGAATGTTTGTAGTTCTCGGTCTAGTGTTGGTTCTAGATTTAGTTCAATAAAAGTATACAACAATCTAACGCTGAATAACAACTAAAACTAGAACTAAGACCAGCACTAGAATTAACACTAAAAACATTCGGGTTTAGAAGTGCGTTTTTTGAGGAATTTGGATTTGTTAATCATTTAGACAAGTATTAAACGATAGCCAATCGGTTTTCAATGATTTTGAACATGAAATAGCTATGAATCCATTTCCAATCATTCTGGACAATTTTGCTACCTTATAAAACAATTTTGAACAATGTTGGTGCAGTTTTCAGTAGTTCTGCTTCAATCAGTTGCTTCAGATATTTTATTAAGACAATGATTAATGGCTACTGCTATTTTTCTATCTCAAATGAATGGAAAATAATGAAAGTTTAACATAATTTTTCTCGAAAATTTGATTATGTAACCAATATTAATATTAATTCTACTAGATTAAAAAGAAGTCTTCTTTCATGTTCCGTAATAAAAATGGGGCATTGTTATTTGAAAAATATATCGATGACGTCGTTACTCATTTAAAAATGGCGGAAAATATTTAAAACCTATATCAAACAATGGCAAAAAAATTAAATCTTTAGACCCGTCTCAGCGATTATGCCAAAAATTGTTTTTAATAGTTTTACCGAATTCATCCGTTACTTTTGGAAAACCCCCTGTATATTTAGACAAGTCTTCAATGGCAATCAACTAGTTTTCCAAGCCATCTTCAATTTCAAGCGATGTAAATTTTTGATATTCAAATTGGTCGGTATGTTTTTTTTTTCACGTTATTGGATAGAGATTTTTTTTTAAATCCATTGATATATAGCAGAGAGAAAAATTAAAACACTTTCCGAACATTCTCATAAAGTCACTTGCGCTATAATGTAGTGTGCCATGGAAAAAATAAATAATAACGCGTAAAACTGGTAACAGACATTAAATGCTATTTCATTGGCTGAAATCCGTTATTAAAATTGAACAAGTAATAATTTTATTTCACAAAGAAAAAGAAAAACAAAAAAAAAATCACAAATATTGTTCGAATTGATTGCTACCTTATAAACCAATTTTGGACAATATTAGTGCAGTTTTTAGTCATTTTGAGTAACTTCGACTTGCTATGAATTAGTCTTATACAGGATGATTCATTAGCTCTGTGACAAAGTTTGGCAGATGAAAGGTGATGCTATTCTAAGGAAAAAATGTTATATGAATATGGGTCCGATTCATTTTGGTTAAAGAGTTACAAGCCTTTGAAAATTTTACACAGTTTAATAGGCAAATGAAAATGTAACATAAAAAATAAGTTTAAAAATTACAAAAATTGTTCGAAATGTCCGCCTTCAGCTTGAATGCACGCCTCACATCGACGAAGTAAAGATTCTATCACACGACGTATGATATTTGGATCATTCCGTATGCTATTAGCTGCATCTTGAATTCTGTCCAGTAGTTGCTGACGGGTAGTAATTTCTACATGGTACACAAGCTGCTTCATGTGTCCCCAGAAATAATAATCCAGCGGATTTAGATCTGGGGATCGTGGTGGCCAGACTACTGGACCTCCATTGCCAATCCATTTGTTTGGAAAATGTTCATGTAACCAAGCGATGACTTCTCTTCCTCGATGTGGTGGTGCACCATCGTGCTGATACCACATATTTTGAACGATGTTAAGTGGTACGTCGTCGATAAAATCGAAAAGGTTATGTCCCAAGAAATTTCTGTACATATTTGCATTTAAGCGTTCATTTATCACCCATACAGGTAGCAAAGAATTGTTAAAAATGCCACCCCAAACGTTTACACTAAACCGTTGCTGAAATCTTCCTGGTCTAATTGCCTGTGGATTTTGCAAGGACCACACATGTTCCTTATGATAATTATTTATGCCGTCCCTAGTGAAACACGCTTCATCAGACCACAGAACTTGGGAAATGAAGTTATTATTTTGAGCATGTTGCTGAATAATCCAGTGGCAAAATGCTAAGCGTTGCTCAGTATCTCCAGGATGTAATGCTTGAACATTTTGGCGATGAAACGGATGTAACATTTCTCGACTGTACAATACACGCCATGCAAAACTTTGGGGTATTTGTAACATGCTCGCTATACGCCGAGTACTAATTGAAGGGTCGTCAAGTACTAAATCAATAACACGTTCTTCATTTTGTACATTCACATCATGGGGACGAACGGATTGTAGTGTAGCGGGGTTACCTGTTTCTCTCAGTCTGCGAAATGATGCACTAAACACTGTATGGGCAGGTTGATGTCTGTTTGGAAACCTACGAAGGTATTCTCTTGCTGCTTGCCGAGCGTTTCCGCTACAAAGCCTAAATATACAGGGTGATTCTCAACCTATACGCATAAACTGAGGGATCTATTTCTCAGGACAAATAGATGAAAAATATTGTAGTAAAAGTTTTTTAGTTTCCTAGATATTCGATATAATCGGCGACATCTAACTAATGTGTTTCTTAGAAGATGGATAGGTCTAGATGGTCAAATGGCTTGGCCACCATGATCGCCTTGCCTCAATCCTCTTGATTTTTGCTATTCGTTTCACTTAAAAAGCATAGTGTACGCCACGGAAGTTAATACTGAGCAATTTTTGCAAAATCAGATACATGCTGCTTCCTAGATAATCCGCCAACACCCTGGTTTAGGCCGCCTTAGTGGGAGATCGTGGATGCGGGGAGCCCAATTGATAGAAAATAACTTCGAACACTTGCTGTGGTGTTATATTAAAATTTTCTATGTATTTTTGATTTGAAAGTAAATATTACTGATATCTATGAAATAGAAAATCTTTTACTACAAATTTTTTCGCCTATTAGTCATTATTCGTCGTGAGGAGTAAATCCCCATGTTTATGCGTATAGGTTGGGAATCACCCTGTATATTTAAACAAGTTTTCAATTACTATCGACTAGTTTTCAGTCATTTTGAGCAATATGGGTTGTTTACAAACTTGTTGTTAATGATTTAGACAAGTATTAAACGATACCCCATCGATTATCAATAACGATTATCAACCCAACCCAACCCATTTCCTATAATTTTGGACTATTTTGCTACCTTATAACCCAATTTTGGACAATGTTGGTGTAGTTTTCAGTCATTTTGAGTAGCTTCGACTTGCTATGAATTGGTCCTTATATATTTAGACAAGTATTAAACGATACTAAATCAGTTTTCAATGATTTTGAACAACATGAGATAGCTATAAACCCATTTCTAATCATTTTTTACAATTTTACTTCCTTAAAAACCCATCTGACAATGTTGGTGCAGTTTTCACCAACAATTCTTTCGTTTTCAATCGGTTTTCAATGATTTTGAATAATATGAAATAGCTATAAACCCATTTCCAATCATTTTGGACAATTTTGTTACCTTGTAACCTAATTTTGGACAATGTTGGTGCAGTTTTCAGTCATTTTGAGCAATTTGGACTTGCTATAAACCAGTCCTTATATATTTAGACAAATTTTTAATGACTATCATCTAGATTTCAGTAATTTTGAGCACATGTATTGTTTAAAAACTAGTTCCTAATCATTTAGACAAGTATTAAACGATGCCCAATCGGTTTTTAATGATTTCGAACAACATAGATTGGCTGTAAACCTGTTATTAATTATTTAGACAAATTTCCAAAAGATACCATTCAATTTGGAATAATTCTGAACAATTTTGCAACTTTATAAATCAATTTTGTTCACTTATGGGTGCAGTTTTCAGTCATTTTGAGCAACCTAGGTTGCTTATAAACTTGTTCTTAATCGTTTAAACAAGATTTCAATAAGTATTAACCAATTTTAAACAACCTGGAAGCTTTTAATGATTTCGAACAATCTCAAAAAAAGCTAGGGAATAATCGAGGTTGGGTATTTAATGTAGGTGAAATAATTGAAATTAATTTGAGTCATTTTGAAACACTTTAAAGTATTATAATCCATTATATCGAGGTTTTACTGTAGGTATCATTGTTGTTTATGATTTTTTTCTTACTTTTATTTTAAGTGAAGGTCGTCCAACAATTTCTTAATTGGCAAAGACCAATTGGGATCATACAAATGCAAATTTAAAACGATTGTTATCACTGATTGGATCATAGTGGAGAAAATTACTTGACCCAACTACGTTATACAACGTTATAAAACCCTAAACTACGTATTATTACGTTTGTTATTTATTTTTGTTTTTAATAACTTAATTAACAACTTAACAAGGTATTGTTTTTTTTAAACGTCTATTAACAATAAAAAGGAATTTAGATAAAAACAAACTTTAAACGAACCGATTTTTTATTGTTTTATTTTCTTTTTTTGCAGATACCAACTCAATGTTGATCGGGATAATGCTAGTATGGTTTTGATTAACCGACTATTTTTAGGTAAGATAAAATCAATCGATTAAATAAATCATCTTTCATTGTCAAGTTAACCCAATTATACCTCGTAAAGTATTTATGCCAATTTTTAAGTAGTCAATTGAGTCTACCACATCAGAGACAATTGACCTTTTGACTTCTTTAAAAATCATCCGGAGAATTTTTAAAATAAATTTATCTCAATCTAAATAAAGCGCCATCTGTTGAAATCTATTATGACTAATGCAAAAAAAAGAGTGGAAAAATAACATTTTAATAAGACTTTTAAGTTAGGTCACGGTTTGATGTCTTTTAAGGAAGGCTCAAAGAACAAGACCACCGTTTTCTTCACGGTTTCTTGGATTTCTTCCATCAAGATCCCCGTCGGTCGTCAAACGAATCGTTGAAAGTTGCCCGTCATGACTCACAGTTCCACAACTAACGGTTACTAACCGCCAATTTGAAAAGTGAAACTCTTTCTCAACGACTCCATTAAACATTTAAGTAACGTAATAACTTAAAAAAAAAAATACAAACTTTAAACAGAAAATAAAGCCGCAATAATTTTACGAGGTTCATTAAGATAAAAAAGATTGTTTTGTTTAAAATAATCCGCAGTGCCATTGAGATGAGTCATATTAAAACTCAAAGCGAGGCCGCAAACGCGCTCATTGACCGGATTTCTCTTTTTGTTGGGTTTCAATTCTTAAGTTTAAAGAGCATTTCTTACTTTTAGATATTAATGTTTATTTATTTTTGTAGGATTGGTCCTCTTAATTTCTTCAACATGGTCGTTAACAAATTCAACAACAAATATAAATACAACAATAACGACTTCAACAATAAATCGTACAAGAACAACTTCAAAACCCGAAATACACGATTACAATCTCTATTCGGGGACGACATCGACAGAAATTCCAAACGAAAAGTTTAAAAACGATGATTCTCGATCTATTGACATGAAAGGTGGGAGATCTTTAGATATTTTGGCGGATTTTCAAATCGAAAATAACGTTTTTTCCGATGATTACGCAAAAGAGCAAGCGAGCAGAACACGAGATTACGAAAGAAATTTTACTTACGATTTAACAACACCAGAAAGCGATTCGCGATTTAAGCAGATTCAAGAAGACGTTTTAAAAGAGATCGATGAAAAAAGCAAGATTATCGCGGGAGAAATGGAAGAGGATAGAAGAATTTATTACCTAAACCACGGAAGAGAAGCACCTAAAAATCCGTTTTTAGACGACGTTGAAGGAAAAGATCAATTTCGAATGGAAGAGATGAAAAACGTTGATGTAAACGAGTTTAACGATAAAAATAACAACAAAACTCGGTGGGAGCACAGCGTTGAGAGCTTAAAAAAGAGCGAAAGTATTCAAATTTATAATCAAACTAAAATTGTTGATGATAATAAAACGAATATACAAAATGAAGTTAAAGATATTGATGCAAAAACGGTTAAAAGTGGCGATTTAGACCAAGATTTGAGTGCTAATCAACAAGTTTTTAATTCGGTTAATTTGAATAATGATATTCTTATTAATAAACGAATTGTTGATGAAGATTTAACATCACCAATTAAAAGTACTCAATTTTTTGATCAAGATGAAGAAACGACGAGAAGTAATGATGAGGTATCAACTATTATTGGTGATGATTCGACGAAAATTGTGGAATCAAAGAAAATTGATGATGATTCAACAAAAATTGATGGTAATTTAATTAAAGTTCTTTATTTCACACCTACAACTCGACATAACCTCTTATAACATAACATAACCCTTTCGCGCCCGTTATATTGATTTCTTTTTTTCCATTTTATTATTTTACTAATAGATGGCACTACATTCGGCCTCGCTACAGTTTGAATCGTCGCTCTTTAAAATCCTCCGGAAGTTGACACCAAGGTTTCATCAGGTTTGTTGCAAATATTGAGTTAAACTTCCTTTGAGTACGCTGCGTCACTTCATTAACTAGGTAGGGTCCTTTGTAGAGTGGCATCATCTTTCGTGATTGCCCTGTAGCTGAAGCTTCGCGTTTTATCAGTGCTAGATCGCCTTCTTGATATCTTCGTGGTTTCTTATATCTTTTTGAATCTACTGCATCTTTTCGATGTTTTGTATTTCTCGTACTTTAAATAACTGATCGTCTTCTAATCTATTATCTTCTCCTAAGGCCCACTTTTCTCACCTCTTGATATATTTATCCGATAGATAAATCCAGCTCTTAGCCAATGAGAGCGCTTAAAACCGCCGTAACCATGGCAACTATCCTCTAGATCAGCGGTCGTCAACCTTATCCAGCCTAAGGGCTCATTCTAAAATAATTTACTCCTGAATGATTGAATCAAATAAAATGTTAGACAAGGATAAAAAAGATGTCCCTCACCTTGGGTCACCCAATGATATCAATAATTACTTTATTGCAGCGGTATCGGGGGGAGGTGTTCCTGACTTAGAATTGGTCAACTTTTATAATTCCAACAAACGGAATAACTTGTCTTTTGGCTTTCGCGTGGTGGAGGATATGGATGTGGAGCGTGCAATTAATTCAATTAAGAGCAATGCGCTTGGTCATGATCGTCTCAATATGAAATGCTTAAAATTGTGCTGTCCACATATATTACCTTATATTCGCGATACTATAAATGCGTGCATCGAAACATGTGTTTTTCCAATGACATGGAAGAAAGCCGTAATAAAACCGCTTTCCAAAATCTCTAAACCTACGGTACTTAGCGACCTGAGACCCATTAGTATTCTGCCAGTATTAGCAAAGGTTGCAGAAAAAATTCTTTATGAACAAATGGTCTCCTTTGTGGAGGAGAATGACATACTACCACAGAACCAATCGGGTTTCAGACGGGGTTACAGTTGCACGACAGCATTGATACATATCATTGATGATATAATTCGCGAAACCGATAGAGGTAATTTAACAGTTCTTTGCCTACTAGATTATTCAAAGGCGTTCGATACGGTCAATCATGAGACAATGGCATCAATTTTGAGGTATTCCGGTTTTGATGATAAGTCTACCCGCTTATTATATGATTTTCTAACACATAGACAACAAGCCGTATTTATGGGTGATGAACAATCTGAATATCAATACACTAGTTCGGGCGTTCCTCAGGGTTCTATACTCTCGCCTTTGCTTTATGCTTTATATACATCAAACTTTAACCAAGGGGTTATGCATTGCAAGACCCATTTTTACGCCGACGACACGCAAATATACTATTCTTTTCCGGCTCATGATATAAAACAGGCTTGTGTGCGAATTAATAGTGATCTAGAATATTTGCGTATCACCTCAAGCCGACATGGACTTAAAATTAATCAGAAAAAATCAAACGTTATTATGTTTGGTCCTCAGAAACAAAAACAAAAAGTCATTAATGACTTACAAATTTGTGTAAATAACGAATTACTACCTATTCAAAAAACAGTAAAAAACTTAGGCATTTTAATCGATGAGGGCCTTACTTTTAATGAACACGTCAATAAATGCGTTCAAAGAGCTTACAGTAGCCTTAGAATTATTTATACTAACAGAGCCTTTGTTAATCATAGTGCAAAAGTGCGCCTATGCGAAAGTTTAGTACTATCAATGTTTAATTATGGCGATGCATTGTATGCACCCTTTCTGTCCTATGCATTGAAGAGGAAAATTCAAAAGGTACAAAACACCTGTATCAGACTAATTTTTGGGTTGAAACGCAGAGATCACGTCAGCTGTAAGCTGCCGGTTTTAAAGTGGTTGAACATGCAGGGGAGAAGAATGTTGCATGCTGTAGGTTTTTACCATAAATTACTCACTCTACATAAACCAGCGTATCTTGTAAAAAAGTTGTCTTTTCGGGGTGACGTGCACTCGGTTAATGTGAGGTTTAAGGGAAGGCTATCTCCACCAATATTCCACACTATGAGTTTTAAAAAATGCTTCTCATACCAGATATGCAAAGTAATTAATGAGCTCCCTTCTGGTTGCGCATTGACAGAGTGTGGGTCTGCCGCCACCGCCAGGAGGCGCTATGCTGATTTTCTGTTTGGGCAGCAGTGTTCGCAATACCTGTAAATCTCTTAATAGTCACAGATCTTACTTTTGCGTTTGAATGTTTTTGTAATCTTTTTGTTCTACCTAAATTTGTTCTTAATTTCTGGGGAACCCTTTTGAGTACTGACATGGTATCGATAACGACTTGTTGTGGCCTTTGGTAGTATTCACCTAAGTATTATATGTTAAAACTTAGCAGTTAAAACTCTTGTTTTGTTTATAGCTTTATACCGTTGTCGCGATTCTTTTTTTTTATATTTAACACGCTATACTGTTTTTTTTTCTCTTTATATACTTTATGGTGAGGTGGAAGAACAATATATATTGAATCTCACCATAAGATTGATCAGTTGTTTATTGGAAACCATTTTTAGTTGTTTATTCTGAAGTGTAGTACATTGTGATCAATAAATATTATTATTATTATTATTATTATTATTATTATTATTAGGCACCTACATGAGGTATAGATAATACATAAGTTAGTAGCAGTTGCCAGTTATTTCAACAGTTAGTGTGATCCTTGACCTTGCATTTCTTCCGACATCTTGTTGAAATCTGGCTCATAATTTGACGTACCTGTCCTCAATCAATGGTCCAAATTGATATTTGCCATTCTGCTTCTATATTTTGATTTCAAGTGCTTCATTGTTGAAATTATGGATTCGCATGCGTATGTTAAAGCACTATATGCGGGTATCTTAAGAGATAATGCTCTTAAAATGGGATATTTATTTCCATCAACAATATTCCAAAAGTTTTCGTTCCTCATGTATGATCAAGTCGTTCTTAAGTCAAAATAGTTTTTGATCTTCTCCGAAACATCACCTTCTGCGAATGGGTTAATTATGAACTCCAAGATAGGTTCAAGGTTCTTAAATTGTTGGAAACGAGAATTAAATTCGTCCAAAAGTGTATTTAATTGTGGGGCAAACGAACTGGTATTAATATTTTTTTCACATACATTCATGTGATCGAACATTTTATTTAAGTTTGGGAAGTGTGAAATTGAATTTCTCGGTAAATGGGATTTCCATAGTGTTAATTTGGCTTTGAATGTATTCACCGATCCAACCATTTTCGCAACATGACGATTCATTCAGTGAGAAACCCCAAATCTGCAAGCCATGAGGGATCACTCAGCTGTGGATAATCGTCGTTTCTCGTTGACAAGAACTGTTTGATTTCGTTTATCAAACTAAGAAAGCGTACTTTGCTTCTGCTCAGCCATCGAACTTCTGTATGCAATATCAAGTCCGCGTACTCAGCATCTTCATCTTGCAAAAGCTGCCGAAATAAACGGTGTTGCATTGCCGCAGCCCCAATAGAGTTGATTATCTTTACGACAATTTTCATGACGTGTCCAAAACGAATACTTTTGGCACACAACGCCTCTTGGTGGATGATGCAGTGGTGAATTGAGGAAACACATCATTTGCCATACAAAGTGCAACGAAGCCATTTTTATTAGCTATCATTGTAGGCGCACCATCAATCACTATGGCAGCTAACTTTTTTAATGATAACTGACTTTCTTCAGCAAAGTTTATAAATGCATCGTAAATATCTTTATCTTGTGTGCGACCCTTCAGCGGCAACAATTTTAAAAATTCCCCCTTTGTGGTAAAATCATAAAATACCATTTTAATAATAACACATAGCTTGGCAGTGTTGGAAATGTCGGTAGACTCGTTAAGTTGAAAAGAAAAAAACTTGCACTTTTTAATATCACTTTCCAACTCCGATTTCATATCAGTAGCGATAACTTCGATTCTTCTCGACACTGTTCTGGCTGACAATGGTATCGCTTCAATATTTACAGTTTTATTTATAAAATTCTGAAAGACAGAATCAGCAGCTAATAAGAAGGATTCCTTTATTATTTACCCATCTACAAAAGGCTTTTCCTTCTTAGCCAACAAATGAGAAACCTTCAAAGATGCAATAGTAGCACTTTTCGAAATTTGAACTAGTCTGGTGGAAACACTTTGTTGTTTTGTTAAATTTGTCTTCAATTCGCCGACACGTTTCTTCCGGATTTCAGTATTTGGGGGAAAACTACTGTTACACGACACATGCAGGGTATTGAAGTATCTTTCAATGTTACTTTTTTTATGCGTTGCATAATAAACAAATACTTTTTCCGCTAAACTCAATAAAAAAGAACTGTCCTTCCCACTCTTTATTAAAATAGTAAGTTCTTGGTCTTTTAATCATGATATTTTTGTCAAGTATGCAGCTAAAACTGACGATAAAAATGCGGCTACTTAACTCGAAGTATCGCAGCGTACTGAGTACTGACTCACTCGAGTAACACATGGTAAAAGTGGGCCTAAGGCCATAATAACATAATTCTGTAGAATGTTTCTCGGTTGAAAACCAAACAGTAACTCATGCGGGGTCTTCTTTGTAGTTTTATTCGTTTGATTATTTAATGCAAACTGAATTTCTCTCAATTTTGTGTCCCAAGCCCGTTCATTATCATGATGCATTGTTTTCATCGCTGTCATGATCGTTTGGTTAAATCTTTCCACCTGTCCATTTGCTCTAGGTGTAGCTATGGCGTTCTTTATGTGTTGATTTCTTTATAAAAATCTTCAAAATCTTGTGACGTAAACGCTGTTCCTCGATCAGTAATTAGTCTTGTCGGACATCCAAATATAGCAGTTGTATGTAAACTGACCGGCAAAAAAAACCCTCCACTATAAATTAGCTAAAACTTCAAAGCTGACTTTCTAATCTATTTTGATGATTCTTTTTTGATCGAAAGGTTGATTCTCCGGTAATAATCCTGTGATAGACATTTTCATTCAGATTTTATTTTGAGCATATACGGGCTGCAAGAACCCTGTAGGGTGCAGCTGCTACAGCAGATGGTGTTAACTGGAATTAAATGATAGCCCAATCTTTTCTGAACATCTTGTTTTTTTATTCACTCTATTATCTCTGTTACTAACGAAGATGCAGTGTTTTAAAGCGAATGCCTGTGAAAACAAGACGATTGACAATAGTAGCTGATGACCGTTTTATTGTTCTAAGTTATCGTAGAACGACAGCTGTAGAAGCTCGGCGTCGTCTTCAAATGGTGCATGTTGTTGATGTCAGTGAGAGAACCATTCGGTGAAAACTTGCTAGATGTGGTCTAGAGTGCATGCAAAACCGCACGCCACACTTAGGCCTCATTAGGCCCCTTGTGCATCCTCCCATTAGACACTCTGGTCACATCAACCAGCCTAAGCATTTGCCAAAGACTAGGACAGCTCCTAGAGGTGCATTCCTGATGTCATCTGTGGTTGGCCATTCCTCTCCGAAAGTCCTCATTCTGAGATCGATCAGAGAGGGGCGTCAGCAAGCTTCATGTTTTGAAGGTGCTTATTTACCTTACATTGTCCCGTGAGGAGACCTGTGGCAGTGCCAAGGGCACTTTTACCGAGCCCTACCTGAGATATACCAGTTATCTCTCGTAATATCTCAATAGTTGGTTTCGAACTCTTCACTGCTCGGATAAAGACGTACTTGGTGAAATTATCCATACCAACCAAAAAATGAGTATTTCGTCGCTTACTGTATTAAAAGGGATAGGAATTCGTTCTATGTTGTATAAATCAATTTCTTTCCTTCAAGATATTTTGTAATATGCACACTCAACACAAGATTTAATATAAGTCGTGACTCGTTTTCGCATTTTTGTAAACCAAAAATAACGCTTCAGATCTAGTGTTTTCTCCACTCCTCGTTTTCAGACCCATGTCATCATGACTTCCTTTGATTATTTTCCAAATGATAGCTTTTGGTATCACCCATCTTCGACCTATCGGCCTTTTTCGGTAAATTCTGTTTTGATAGATCTCGTAACCTCTGTGAATCTGTTTTGCTTCGTTGTCGTTTGTTCTAAAATTGTCTTTATCTTTTTCAATGTTTCGTCCTGAAGTTGCATGGTCAGTAAGATTTGTCTTATTACTGCTGACTGGAAATCAGCCAAGTAAGGTTTCTTTCCAGTTTTCGTAAGATATAACACATGAGCATTTAGCAACATAATGTCAAAGAAATGGAATGCTAGTTTTTTGTACTACTTAACATTTTTTCTCATGCTCTTTAGTTTGCTCAGCATCATGTCTGATTTGTCAACCAGCCCCATGTTATAGTTATAATCGACAATACAAGATGGTTTTTTCTGTTTCTGGTTCGTGATCCTATCAACTTTCCCCGTATCAACCATAGTGTCCTCATGCATTGTCGTCAGCATTAGTACTTCCCACTTGTCTTTCTATTTGATGTTCAACATAGTTTCCGTACAGAAGCTCTCAGTTTCGCCTTTTTTTTATTTTTTTCTTTCGAAATGTTGGCATTCCTTTCCTGTTCTTTTTTATTGTACCACAAGCATTGGTTTTTTGTTGGTGAAGTGTGTCAAATAATATTGGACTAGTGTACCAGTTGTCAACGTATAATTTATGGCCTTTTCCTATATGGTTCCAAAAGCGTTGTGACCACACTTTCAGATATTCCTAAATCGGGAATTTCGTGGATATCTGAAACATAGTCCGTTTCGGAATAACACAACAATAAAAGTTTTATACCAAACCTATGGCGTTTGCTAGTGATATATTGCTTGAAGCTTAGAAGAACTCAACTACAGATTCTTCAATACACAGTTTTTCAAACGGGTAAAAAGTTTCTTTACAGTTTCTTCTTATATTGTCGAGAAATGATTGAATTTTTCTAAGTTTGTTGGCCTTCTTCTCTTCGGCTGGCATGCAAAAGTGCAACATCGATAAAATGCACATATAACGATTTCTCGACATCAATGTGGCAAATATTGAAATGGGTATAAGGGCAGTACGACTCCAATATTCACTTATTTTCAGTTTCTTCATCCTTGTCATCAGCATTGACACTGTTATGAATAAGTACACCTCGTTTTCATTTACATTATTCCAGTTTTGAAGTCGCGAATTCGGTTTAAGTCTACCACTTTCTACAACTTTTGTATAGTATGCATTTGTTCCTTGCACTATTAAGTTTATAATGTCAATGCCCCAATGCGATGCATCAAAAGGATGAATGCTTAGCATAAAATGGTGAGAAGTCCATGAGAAGAGTGGTCTTTGTCGCTCTTCGGTTGAAATTCTTGATATTCTGAGTCAACATTTTCATTATGTGAGTCAACACTTATACTTAATATCAAAGTCAAATTCTTGCAATTTTAACACCCATCGTCCAATTCGAGGTATCAAGTCTTTCTTTTTCATTACTGTCTTTAAGGAATTGCAATCACTCACTACTTTAAATTTACGTCCTAGTAGATACATTCGGAAACGTTCTAATGTCTCAGTAACGACCAAAACTTCAAATTCATAACTATAATAACGGCTTTCTAAATCAGTTGTCTGACGACTGAAGTAAGCCAATGGTTTCATGTCTACACCTGGTAGTTTCTGAAGTAATATTCCTGCGATGCCAATTTTACAAGCATCCGTATGAATTTCTAGACTTCCTTCAGAGTTCTATATCGTTAATATAGGTTAATATATAGACAACTCTCTTTTCACTTGCTGAAATGCACTCTCTTGGTCTCCGCTCCAAGTCCATATAGCATCCTTTCTCGTCAGTAAAGTTAACTTTTCTTAAAGTTTAATTAACAATCAAAGAGTACTTCTTTATGAATTTGCGGAAGAAACCAGCCAATCCCAAGAATCGACGTGCATTCATTGGCTGTCCAAAGTCTTGAACCGCTTCCACTTTCCGTTTACCTGGTCTCACACCATTTTCATCTATCTCGAAACCAAGACATTCTACACGTTTTAAAAGAAATCGACACTTTTTCAAGTTCAACGTAAGTCCTTCTTCGCGCAGTACATTTAACACTCGTTTTAGTTTTTCAAGCCCGTCATTGATTGTATTACTCCCAATCATCCAATACAGTTTTCATTAATCGGCATACGATTAAATTCATATTGTCCATCGGAACTGTTCGTCTAAAAATATGTACGGTACACACTCCTTTTTGGTACCGTCTATAGTCAATACACGTTCTCTCACCTCTGGCTCGCTTACTAACTAATACGACTGGACTCGCATACTCCGATTGCGATTCGTACACTATTTCGGCATCAATTAGTTCATTTACAGTCTTTTTCACAATTTCTCGTTGAGCATATGGTAGTCTATACGGTCTAGATCTCACCACATCATTTGACGTTAATTCTATGTCAATATCCAGTTTGTTGATTAGTCCTATTTCACCAAAACAACTTGCAAAGCAACTCTCATAATCTTGAATAAGTTTTCTTAAAGCTTGTTCGTTTTCTCGTAATAATTTGATCCGGAATCCCGAATTGATCAATGAACTTTTTCAATACGCGAATTGTCGAAACGTCTTTAGTCAACGCGTCCACGACCACCAGTATGTGTTTCTCGCCGTTTCGATTTTAATAGATAACGGCCGCTTATACATCGAAGCACTATTTTCGATACCTTGTATCCATTCTGCGGCGCACAGCAAATCAACATCTCCATCACACGTTGAAATGGTTTTATTTAAGTCAGGCGTTATTTGGAACTGTTCTGGCTTATTACTTACAAGTTCGGCCTTTGTGATATTAGTTTCTGCTCGCATTTCTCGCAAACATTCGGTCAGTGCGATCAACACGTTCTGCATATTTCCGCCGTCTTCTCTAGTTGGACTTTCCGTCATGGTCGAAATTTCTGCTTCGTTTAAATTAAAACGAAAACCTCCTGTTTCTGCTTTATTTGGTTCGGTGTTGTTTGGCAGCAACTCAAAATAGTTAATAAATCACTTCACAGTAGATCTAGACATTTTGGTACTTCACTTCACAGTAGTTCCAGACTTTTGGACACTTCACAATAGATCCAGACTTTTGGGCACTTCACTGTAAATCCAGATATTTGGGCACATCACTTCACAGTAGATCCAGACTTTTGGGCACTTCATAGTAGATCCAGACTTTTGGGCACTTCACTTCACAGTAGATCCAGACTTTTGGACACTTCACAGTAGAACTTTTCCCTATCCCACTTCTGATATGTTAACTATTTAAACATACTCCTCTGAATGACTAAACAACTCTTTATTATAATCCTTTCACAAATCGCTAATATTTACCTGGATTAAAATCCGAAATAACCTGCTGCATTGTGTTATGGTAATGTACCGAAGTTCTAGCGCCGTCTGCATTGTCTAATCTTCGTTCTCTTTGAAATAATTCTCTTTCCTTCTTCAACAAATTCACGTTCCTGCTGCAAAAGTAGTTTTTCTCACTGGATGTTAATATTAAATTCACCAGTTGCGTCCAACGTAACCTCTTCACCTTCCTTTCCACCGTCTGTGTTCGATACGAACCTTTTTTTATCCATTTTAATCACTTTTTTGTTTTAATAACACTTTTCTTCGATTCAACTTTATCTACTTATGCACCACATACTTTAACCGCTTTATTTTACACCTACAATTCGACATAACCTCTTATAACAACTATAATATATTATATCGGTACTATTGATTTCTTTTTTTTCATTTTATTATTTTACTAATAGATGGCACTGCAACAGCAAATGATTCTACGATCATCCATGATGAATCAAAAAAAATTGATGATTTAACGACAATCGGTGAAGATTCAACAACAGAAATGAATGAAAAATCAACAACTGAGACTATAAATCAAGAAGAAACAACAAATGATGTATTAAAAATTGATGAAACAACTTTGAACGATCAAGAAACGATTCCCCAAGAAACAACAACCCAAGAAATTAATAAATTAACTCAAGAAGAATCAACTCAAAACGATTTAATCGAAACAACAACATTCGGTAGTTTTGATGAAACGAATACGAACATTGTTGATCTTTACATAGACATATTAACGAATTCAACCGAAATTCCCCCAGGCACCACCACCACCACCATAACAACAACGATTAAATACGACGACGACGATTACGAAGAAAACAACGCAACCACATTCTACGAGGTAACAACGGATAAATTAAATTTAATCGAAAAAGATTTTTCGAAAATCGAATTTTTCGACGCGACCGAAAAACCGAAACGGAACGAAATTAAAAAGAACGAGACAAATTCAAATGTTGCCAATGAAATTTTAAAGATAACAACTCAATCGTCTAATTTAAATGTAACTTTAACTTCGACTGAAAGTAACGAGGTTAAAACGAATTCGATTTCGACCGAAAAGAATTTGTCGCGATTTAATTTTGATATAATCAAGCAAAATGAGATAAAATCGACGCCGGTTGAAGATTATGAGGATCCGGATGATGATGAAAATAATAATGAACATGAGGAGGATGGTGATAAACCGGCGGTGATTCCCCTTGATGCGAAAATAACGGTAAAGCCGACG
Source organism: Onthophagus taurus (assembly GCF_000648695.1). Lineage (NCBI taxonomy): Eukaryota > Metazoa > Arthropoda > Insecta > Coleoptera > Scarabaeidae > Onthophagus > Onthophagus taurus. The sequence goes on along the minus strand of NW_019282178.1, from coordinate 43,541 downwards.
AAAAGTGTGTTAAAGACGACGACTATTTCGCGGGAGGTTGATGAAAATAATAATGTTGAGAGTAAACCGAGGTTTGTTAATGTTACGACTGAGATGGAACCGATTGAGGTTGAGGTTACTACAACTCCGGCTGGGTTAGTTGGTGGTGAAGAGGAGGATGATGAAGGAAATGGGGGGAAAATTGCTGCTATTGTTATTTCGACGGTTGGGGCGGTTTGTTTGTTGCTTTTGGTTGGATTGTTGGTGAGTATTCAATAAATAAATAATCCCATTATATAGTGAATATAGTGGTAATTATCGACTTTATAAAAAAAACCTTTTTATATATATACAAGTTGTTTAACATTAAACTATATATCCAACTTGAAGTGTTTAGCTTCTCTTCGATTTCTATGAAAATATCGAGCTTTTTAACTTAATTTGTAATAAAATGTTAAACAACTTTTATAGACAAAGGTTTAAAGCAAAAATTACTCTTTCTTTTGGTGAAAATTAGAACTCTCCACCACTTTTCAATCCGAAGATACAAAGTTTTAATCTCGACTTAACGTAAAATCAATCAGTTTTGTGTCATTAGCTTTAAAAATTGTTTTAGAAGAAAGTTTTGGTATTTAAGGAATGAAACTTTTCGAATTTTTTAACTTAATTTGTAATAAAATGTTAAACAACTTTTATAGAAAAAGTTTTTTTATAAAGTCAATATTTACTGAGATATATATATACAGGTGTTTAACATTAAACTATATATCCAAGTTGAAGTGCTTAGCTTTTCTTCGATTTCTCTGAAAATATCGAGCTTTTTAAGTTAATTTGTAATAAAATGTTAAACAACTTTTATAGAAAAAGTTTTTTTATAAACTCAATATTTACTGAGATATATATATATACAGGTGTTTAACATTAAACTATATATCCAAGTTGAAGTGCTTAGCTTTTCTTCGATTTCTCTGAAAATATCGAGCTTTTTAACTTAGTTTGTAATAAAATGTTAAACAACTTTTATAGAAAAAGTTTTTTTATAAACTCAATATTTACTGAGATATATATNTTTAGAAGAAAGTTTTGGTATTTAAGGAATGAAACTTTTTGAGGTTATAAAGCAAGAATTACTCTTTCTTTTGGTGAAAATTAGAACTCTCCACCACTTTTCAATCCGAAGATACAAAGTTTTAATCTCGACTTAACGTAAAATCAATCAGTTTTGTGTAATTAGCTTCAAAAATTGTTTTAGAAGAAAGTTTTGGTATTTAAGGAATGCAACTTTTTGAGGTTATAAAGCAAGAATTACTCTTTCTTTTGGTGAAAATTAGAACTCTCCACCACTTTTCAATCCGAAGATACAAAGTTTTAATCTCGACCTAACGTAAAATCAATCAGTTTTGTGTCATTAGCTTTAAAAATTGTTTTAAAAGAAAGTTTTGGTATTTAAGGAATGAAACTTTTCGAGCTTTTTAACTTAATTTGTAATAAAATGTTAAACAGCTTTTATAGAAAAAGTTTTTTTATGAAGTCAATATTTACTGAGATATATATATACAGGTGTTTAACATTAAACTATATATCCAAGTTGAAGTGTTTAGCTTCTCTTCGATTTCTATGAAAATATCGAGCTTTTTAACTTAATTTGTAATAAAATGTTAAACAACTTTTATAGAAAAAGTTTTTTTATAATGTCAATATTTACTGAGATATATATATACAGGTGTTTCTAAATTGATGCGAAAGATTTCAAAGTGTGATTTTTTCAGCAAAAATCAACTCCTATAATACGTTGCATTAGAACTTTTTAATGCGCCTATATTTTTCTATTTAACCCTTTCGTTACTAAGAGCGTACGCATACGTTTTTGTATATATGGGCTTGCTAAATGATCTTGAAAGTACTCCGTAACGAAAGGGTTAAAAACCTGATTTAAATAGCGAGATTCAATACGGATCTTTTTTGTCTCTTGACATTTTTTCCTAAAATTGTTAGTTTGATCACAAAAAAAAATAATACATAGGCTCAATCAATGATTTTGTAAGATTTGCTCTCGTTTTTTTTTTTTTAATTTTTATTTTACATTACAAAAATCAGAAAACAAGAAACAAAATAATAGATATATTTATAATATCAATTTTGTTTTGAAAAATTAGGACACATCGAAGTAAATAAAGAGGAAAATTTCGAAAACATATGTTATATTTCCATAAAACACTTAAATTTGACTTAATTTTAAGTACTAGAACCATTGCCTCGGGTTCTAAGTAATACAATTGTATTAAATGAAGTTTTGCTTTATTTTATGTACTAGAACCACTGCCTCGGCAGCATAGCTGCCTCAGATTTTAAGTAATGCATTTGTATTAAAGAAAACATCACTTTATTTTAAGTACTAGAACCACTGCCTCGGCTTTTAAGCAATACATTTCTATTAAAAAGAGTTTTACTTAACTTTAAGTACTACAACCACTGCCTCGGCAGCATAGTTGCCTCGGCTTCTAGCTGATACATTTGTATTAAAAGAAATTTTACTTAATTTTGAGTACTAGAACCACTGCCTCGAGTTCTAATTAATACAATTGTATTCAAAGACGTTTTGCTTTAAACTACGTTTAGACGTTTAAGTACTAAAACCACTGCCTCGGCTTTTAAGCAACACATTTCTATTAAAAGGAGTTTTACTTAACTTTAAGTACTAGAACCATTGCCTCGAGTTCTAATTAATACAATTGTATTAAAAGAAGTTTTGCTTTATTTTAAGTACTAGAACCATTGCCTCGGCTTTTAAGTAATGCATTTGTATTAAAGAAAACTTCACTTTATTTTGAGTACTAGAACCACTGCCTCGAGTTCTAATTAATACAATTGTATTCAAAGACGTTTTGCTTTAGTTTAAGTACTAGAACCACTGCCTCGGCAGCAAGGCTGCCTCGGCTTTTAAGTAATACATTTGTATTAAAAAGAATTTTAGTAAATTTTAAGTACTAGTACCACTGCCTCGGCTTTAAAGTAATGCATTTGTATTAAAAAGGAGTTTTACTTAATTTTAATTACTAGAACCACTGCCTCGGCTTTTAAGTAATACATTTGTACTAAAAAGAATTTTAGTAAATTTTAAGTTATAGTACCACTGCCTCGGCTTTTAAGTAATGCATTTGTATTAAAATGGAGTTTTACTTAATTTTAATTACTAGAACCACTGCCTCGGCTTTTAAGTAATACATTTGTACTAAAAAGAATTTTAGTAAATTTTAAGGACTAGTACCACTGCCTCGGCTTTTAAGTAATGCATTTGTATTAAAAAAGAGTTTTACTTAATTTTAATTATTAGAACCACTACCTCGGCTTTTAAGTAATACATTTGTACAAAAAAGAATTTTAGTAAATTTTAAGTACTAGTACCACCGCCTCGGCTTTTAAGTAATGCACCTGTATTAAAAAGGAGTTTTACTTAATTTTAATTACTAGAACCACTGCCTCGGCAGCATAACTGCCTCGGCTTTTAAGTAATACACTTGTACTAAAAAGAATTTTAGTAAATTTTAAGTACTAGTACCACTGCCTCGGCTTTTAAGTAATGCATTTGTATTAAAAAGGAGTTTTACTTAATTTTAATTACTAGAACCACTACCTCGGCAGCATAGCTGCCTCGGCTTTTAAGTAATACATTTGTATTAAAAAGAATTTTAGTAAATTTTAAGTACTAGTACCACTGCCTCGGCTTTTAGGTAATGCATTTTTGTATTAAAAAGGAGTTTTACTTAATTTTAATTACTAGAACCACTGCCTCGGCAGCATAGCTACCTAGGCTTTTAAGTAATACATTTGTACTAAAAAGAATTTTAGTAAATTTTAAGTACTAGTACCACTGCCTCGGCTTTTAAGTAATGCATTTTTGTATTAAAAAGGAGTTTTACTTAATTTTAATTACTAGAACTACTGCCTCGGCAGCATAGCTACCTAGGCTTTTAAGTAATACATTTGTATTAAAAAGAATTTTAGTAAATTTTAGGTACTAGTACCACCGCCTCGGCTTTTAAGTAATGCATTTGTATTATAAAGGAATTTTACTTAATTTTAATTACTAGAACCACTGCCTCGGCAGCATAGCTGCCTCGGCTTTTAAGTAATACATTTGTACAAAAAAGAATTTTANAGTCGATATCGGCTTGTTGTATGCGATATAGTTATCGATCCGATATCTCCTATCGATCCTTTTAGAAACCCAAATGACCGATATCGCCATAGTTATCGATCAACAGCGCGATATCGGTTCGATATCGACATGCATTTTCGTACGAGAAACCGGCCATAAAACTTTTATGTCTCTCTGATGTTCTTCTAAAACTTAATAATTTCCGAGAAAAAAAATAATTAAGCAAACACTAACTGTTAAGCTGTAGAGTTGTTAATCGAAAGTTGGAACGAATTTTTAATGAAAAAATCTTAGTAGGCTTTGCAATCTTTGTCAGAAATATTTTTGACGTTTAAATGTCAGTGGTTTTCTTACTATTATTATTGTTTTATTTAAAATTTTAAAACGTCGAGTGAACGAGCGCAAATGCGAACTTTATTTAAAAATTAATTTGAAAAGGGGAGCCGAAGTCGCCCATGGTTCATATATCAAAGTACCCTTCATTAAGTAATGGAGGGTACTTTGATTAAGTACTGGGGTGATTCTTTAGTAATTCACTAAAGAATCACCCCTTGAAGTTTGTTGCAGTCATTCAGATACACCCTGTATATCCAAGTTGAAGTGTTTAGGTTCTCTTTGATTTCTATGAAAATATCGAGCTTTTTAACTTAATTTGTAATAAAATGTTAAACAACTTTTATAGAAAAAGTTTTTTTATAATGTCAATATTTACTGAGATATATATATACAGGTGTTTCTAAATTGATGCGAAAGATTTCAAAGTGTGATTTTTTCAGCAAAAATCAACTCCTATAATACGTTGCATTAGAACTTTTTAATGCGCCTATATTTTTCTATTTAACCCTTTCGTTACTAAGAGCGTACGCATACGTTTTTGTATATATGGGCTTGCTAAATGATCTTGAAAGTACTCCGTAACGAAAGGGTTAAAAACCTGATTTAAATAGCGAGATTCAATACGGATCTTTTTTGTCTCTTGACATTTTTTCCTAAAATTGTTAGTTTGATCACAAAAAAAAATAATACATAGGCTCAATCAATGATTTTGTAAGATTTGCTCTCGTTTTTTTTTTTTTAATTTTTATTTTACATTACAAAAATCAGAAAACAAGAAACAAAATAATAGATATATTTATAATATCAATTTTGTTTTGAAAAATTAGGACACATCGAAGTAAATAAAGAGGAAAATTTCGAAAACATATGTTATATTTCCATAAAACACTTAAATTTGACTTAATTTTAAGTACTAGAACCATTGCCTCGGGTTCTAAGTAATACAATTGTATTAAATGAAGTTTTGCTTTATTTTATGTACTAGAACCACTGCCTCGGCAGCATAGCTGCCTCAGATTTTAAGTAATGCATTTGTATTAAAGAAAACATCACTTTATTTTAAGTACTAGAACCACTGCCTCGGCTTTTAAGCAATACATTTCTATTAAAAAGAGTTTTACTTAACTTTAAGTACTACAACCACTGCCTCGGCAGCATAGCTGCCTCGGCTTTTAAGTAATGCATTTGTATTAAAGAAAACATCACTTTATTTTAAGTACTAGAACCACTGCCTCGGCTTTTAAGCAATACATTTCTATTAAAAAGAGTTTTACTTAACTTTAAGTACTACAACCACTGCCTCGGCAGCATAGCTGCCTCGGCTTTTAAGTAATACATTTCTACAAAAAAGAATTTTAGTAAATTTTAAGTACTAGTACCACTGCCTCGGCTTTTAAGTAATGCATTTGTATTAAAAAGGAGTTTTACTTAATTTTAATCACTAGTACCACTGCCTCGGCAGCAAGGCTACCTCGGTTTTTAAATAATACACTTGTATTAAAAAGAATTTTAGTAAATTTTAAGTACTAGCACCACTGCCTCGGCTTTTAAGTAATGCATTTGTATTAAAAAGGAGTTTTACTTAATTTTAATTACCAGAACCACTGCCTCGGCAGCATAGCTACCTCGGCTTTTAAGTAATACATTTGTATAAAAAAGAATTTTAGTAAATTTTAAGTACTAGTACCACCGCCTCGGCTTTTAAGTAATGCATTTGTATTAAAAAGGAATTTTACTTAATTTTAATTACTAGAACCACTGCCTCGGCTTTTAAGTAATACATTTGTACAAAAAAGAATTTTAGTAAATTTTAAGTACTAGTACCACTGCCTCGGCTTTTAAGTAATGCATTTGTATTAAAAAGGAGTTTTACTTAATTTTAATCACTAGTACCACTGCCTCGGCAGCAAGGCTGCCTAGGTTTTTAAATAATACACTTGTATTAAAAAGAATTTTAGTAAATTTTAAGTACTAGCACCACTGCCTCGGCTTTTATTAATGCACCTGTATTAAAAAGGAGTTTTACTTAATTTTAATTATTAGAACCACTGCCTCGGCTTTTAAGTAATACATTAATATTAATAAGAATGTTAGTAAATTTTAATTACTAGAACCACTGCCTCGGCAGCATAGCTGCCTCGGCTTTTAAGTAATGCATTTGTATTAAAACGAATTTTACTTAATTTTAGGTATTAGAACCTCTGCCTCGGCTTTAAAATAAAGCATTTGTATTAAAAGAAGTTTTACTTAATTTTAAGTACTATGAAACTACTGCCTCGGCAGCATAGCTGCCTCGGCATGGCTATAAAATTAATAGTATGACTTAAAAATTTTTGTCCGTTATATTCAAAGTTCGTTATATCGAGGTTTATGATTTTTAAATGATATTATTTATTGCTAATCTTTGAAATTTATATTTTAGGTTGTTATGAGAAAAAGACAAAAACGATTTAATTACGGCCAAAGATGTCGTCCAGTAAGTTTAGACGCCTACAGCATGGACAACGTCTCCATTCATAATAGTACTAGAAGAAAAGGTGTTCTGATGACTTCAAAACGTGCTTATGGAAATGCTGCATTTGATGATCCGAATTCACCATCACATCCATTAAACTTCTCCGAATTAGTAAAATTTGCTAGCAATACCGAAGAAATTCACGCGGAATTTGAAACGATCCCTCAAGTTCAAGCAAAAACCAGCGAATTACCCGAAGGATGCGAAGTAAAAAATAGATACGCCAACGTTATTCCCTTACCGGAAACGCGAGTTTTTTTGAAAACTCTCGAAAGCGATCCAACTTCCGATTATATTAACGCAAATTATGTCACTGTGAGTATTTAAAAAATAAATAAATTAAAAATTGTGTAATTAATTGTTTTTTTTTGTAGGGTGCTAAAAGTGAACGGAGATATTACATAGCTTGTCAAGCTCCTTTACAATCAACAATCGCCGATTTTTGGAGAATGATTTGGGAACAAGAATCTAAAGTTATTTTGATGTTAACTCATTTATATGAGCAAGGAGCTGTATGAAGAAAAAAAAAATTAGTAATTTTTTTTTCAATGTGATTGTTTTAGGAGAAATGTTCAGATTATTTACCACCTTCAGAAGTTTTAGATTGCAATCGACTTTTCGGGGATTTCCAAGTAACATTAAAAAAACGCGAAGTTCGCGATAAATATATCATATCCAGTTTACAATTAAAGGTAAATATTTAAATCCTTATAAGTATAAAGATTTTTATTATCATTTGAACTAACATTAGAACTAAAAATATTTGGGTTTAGCCCTGTGTCTCTCAAAATGGCTAAACTCAAATGAAATCTTCCAGAATTGACGATTTTGTTTTGATATATCAAATTCAACGCCTCGGTGATTTGAAGCGAAATCGTTTCTTATGTATCTTTGTAAAAACACATTCACACTTGAATCCTCAAGGTCATTTGCAGGCGAGGCGCTAGTATCTTTCAAAGTTAATATATCAGATCCAGCGCCTCGCCCGCAAGCGACCTCGGCGATTTGAGCTGAAATCGTTTATATATAAATGTTGGTAAAGATACAAAGTCTCTTATAGGAAGATATTTACTCTCAAATCTCGCAAGCGACCTCGACAATTTGAGACTAAATCGAGTCTTATATGTTTGTAAAGTATCTTACAAGAACACATTTACACTTGAATCCTCAAGGTCGTTTGCGGACGAGGTGCTAGAATCTTTCAAAATTAATATATCAATTCCAGCGCCTCGCCCACAAGCGACCTCGGCTATTTGAGACTAAATTGTATCTTATACAGGGTGGTTCAGTTTTTAATCGGAAAACTTTACTAGGACGTAGTACTTGCCAAAATAACACAAGTTTTTTATATACACATCGGGTCGCAATTCTTTTGTTTTCGAGCTATGAGCTGTCAAAGTTGAGCCAAAAATTGACATTTTATCTTTTATTCTTTTAGTCAACATATTTTTTCGCATACAATTAAAAGGTGCAATAAAAACTATAGCTTCGATTTAAAATAACGAAGTTGAGGTCTACTTCCGGGGCACCGGAAGTGGCCACCATCTTGAAAATACTTTAGATCGAAAGATCGGTATGAACCTCCCATATAAGCTAAATGTCAGAAACGTTGATGCAATGGAACAGAAATAAAACGGTTGTTGCTGACTTTTTGGCGCACACTGTATATCAAATCCAGCGTCTGCAAGCGACCTCGGCGATTTGAGACTAAATCGTGTTTTATACAGGTGTCCAATTAGTGCGATATCGGACTATATCTCCTTACAGGGTGTCGCTAGAAGAAAATGTTTATACAGTATGTCCCCGGATCGAATTACAAAGAGGAAAAAAATTTTTGTTACTGATTTTTCAAACTTATCTCAGCATAAATAATGCGTCGGATATCTACAAATCACTAAATCGCATGAATTTTATACTCTAACTATAAAAATTAACTAATTATTCCAATTTTTATGTAAAAATTCGAATATTTCAAGTTCAGTTTATGATATGTAACCATAGAAACCATAAAAGTTACAACTTATGTTGGTGAAATTAAGTCTTTTCATGCGATGTTAACTGTGAAAGAGAGAATTTATTTAGTACTGTGCTATGGTACTAGTGAATCATGTTTTCGTGTAGTTATGCAAAAATTCCAGCTAAAATATCCGGACACAAAATATCTCATGTTGGGGCTCGCAAACTTATGAAAAAATTTTTGGAAACGGGTTCTGTATGATCCATAAAGAGACTAAATGAGGAAGACGCTGCTTTTCAGATAGCTTTTCAACAAATAACATTGTTTCTTCCCAGCAATGTCGTTATTGGAATGATGTAAATCCAATTACCCTTAAATTTTATACGGTCAATGTACTTTCAGCAAGACAGTTGCCTAGCTTACCATACACACATTGTGCCAAATGGTTAAATTTACAATTTCGTCAAAAATGGATTGGACAAAATGATCGTTTGATGGCCAACACTTAGTCCTGATCTTACAATTATGGATTTTTATTTTTGGGGACGATTCAAACAAATTGTTTACAGTGAACCATTACAAGATGATGCAGAACTATTAAAACTAAGAATAATTAATGCGATAGAATCTCTACCACTGGCGGAAATTCGTAATTCTTATAAAGAATTTAGAACTCGTCTTCAAATGTGTGCCAAATTAGGAGGGCATTTGTTTGAATGACGATTTGTTCACTTAATTACTTACATAGTGTGTTATTACATAAATTTACATTTAAAATATTTTATTCAATTAGCCATATTTTAATTTGATTTGTCCTTATATTTTTCACTAACATAAGTTGTAACTTTTATGGTTTCTATGGTTACATATCGTAAATTGAACTTGAAAAATTTTTAATTTAGGAAAAGTATAATTTTTACATACAAATGGGGTTAATTAGTTAACTTCTATAGTTAGAATATAAAATTCGTGCAATTTAGTGCTTTGAAGATATCCGACGCATTATTTATGCTGAGATAAGTTTGAAAAATCAGTAATAATTTTTTTTTCTCTTTGTAACTCGATCCGGGGACATACTGTATATAAAGTTGTTTGGTGCTCGAAGGTGCATAACCTAAAAATATTTTTGTTTATACAGGCTGTTGCAAAAACAAAGTACAAGGTACAACTTCGTAAATTTAAATGGAACACCCCATATTTTATTACATTTTTGAATTACCCTTAAAATTCGACATACTTTTTGTTAAGCATTACCTATACCAAAATTTTACCGTTTTTGAAATATTCAACATTTTGTGAAAAAATCTCCGTCTGTACGTGTCTATAAAAGATAGCGTACCCAATTTATTTAAGACCCTACAAAGCAAATCTTTTGTAGATTATTAATGCATAGTTACAGTAACTTCATGCCCCTATAAAAATCTGGTAACCTTCTACAGGATGTTCGTAATATTGTATTCAATACCAGAAACTTGAAATAGCTATATCTCATTTTTTTTTTAATGGAATGCCTCATATTTTTTTATCTTAAATTATTCGCCAAGTAATAAGGTTTCTTTTTTTATAAAGCATGTGCTATACCTATTGTCCTATAAATAACTTGATTTTCTTCTAGCGACACCCTGTAAGGAGATATCGTCCGATATCGCACTAATTGGACACCTGTATATTTAAATCTTTTCCTTCAATTTTTTTGATTCATTTTATGTAGATAGGTACGAAAAATAAAAATGCATGAATATCGTTGAAATGTAAAGTCCCTAGATTTACAAAGTACCGCGGTTTGACGCTATTTTGGCTCGAAAGTTAAGCGGGAAATTTAAAACTACAAACCAAATTTCCTTCCTTTTTTCTCGTGATACTCTGAACAGTCGAAAATCCTTCTTACTGCCATTTTTGCAACTCCAAAGGCAACAAGACGGCAATATTTTTGTAAATAAGTTATGAGATGAGTGAAAAGCTGTCAAACCGACATTTTGGCTCGAAAACAGGCTTCATCAGACTTTGTAAATCTAGGGACTTTAGTTGATACAGAGTATAGTGCGACATCTCTTAATCATTGGCGAAACTAAACCGATTGTTTTATCAATTTTACGAACCCAAGAGGTTCGAATCGCCACCTTAATGCTACTTAAAATCATCGAAAATTCAAAAAAAAAAAAATTGCGTAAAATTGTACGTCAAACTTGACAAATAGGTTATAAAAGTTTGTCGTCAAATAACTTTATAACCTATTTGTCAAGTTTGACGTACAATTTCATAGCCGATTATGTCTCTTATAAGAACATTCGTCAAGGTCGTTTGCGGGCGAGGCGCTATAATCTTTGAAAGTTAATAATATATCAAATCCAGCGCCTCGCCCGCAAGCGACCTCGGCGATTAGAAGCGAAATCGTTTCTTACATCTCTTTGTAAAGATATAAAGTCTTTTATGAGAAAATATTTATTCTCAAATAGCCGAGGTCGCTTGCGGGCGAGGCGGTAAATCTTCCAAAACTGACGATTTTGTGCTCATATATCAAATGCAGCACCTCGCCCGCAAGCGACCTCGGCAATTTCGTGTTTTATATCTTTGTATAGATACAAAGTCCCTTATAAGTACATATTTACTCTCAAATCTCCGAGGTCGCTTGCGGGCGAGGCGCTAAATCTTCAAATACTAACGATTTGAGACTAAATCGTGTCTTATATCTTTGTAAAGATACAAAGTCTCTTACAAGAACACATTTATTCTTGAATTGTCAAGGTCATTTGCAAGCAGGGAGCTAGAATCTCTCAAATTGTATCTTATATATATTCTAGAGATAATGTTAATTATGTTATAATTATTACTCAGCACTAAGGTGTTGTATATTTTTATTAAACAAAAATTTTTTTTAGAATATGGTTTCAAATAGTTGGAGGGAAGTAACTCATATTTGGTACATCGAATGGCCCCATAAAGGAGTTCCAGACGAAGCAAACTCTCTAATTCGATTTTTAATTGAAGCTCGAAGTTATATGAAAGCCAATGAAATTAAAGTAATCACATTTTCTCAAAATCTATTAATGATATATTAATTTTTGATTTTTTTTTAGGCAAGAGAAGCAAATACAAGTTTTATACAAGGAACAATTCCAAGAAATCCCCCGGTTATTGTTCATTGTAGCCCGGGAACTGGTCGAACGGGAACGGTGATATCATGTGATATAGCGATAAGAGAGTTTGAACAATCCAGACAGGTGGATATTCCTAAAATTGTGTATAAAATTCGAAGGGATAGGGCGAGTTCCGTTCAGACCAAGGACCAATACTCATTCATTTACAAAGTAAAATATTTCAATTTTATTAATTTGTTTAAACAACATTTGAAATGTTTTTTAGGTAATAAATTTATACGCAACAAAATTAACTGGGGGAGCTTTCGACTCGTTTTGAAGAGATTGAGATCAAGAAAATAACTTGATTTTAATTAACAAGATTTATTGAAGAAGAGTTTAGGTATTAATAAATATTTTTGTAAAAATGTGATATGATTTTTTTTTTTTTAATTATTATATTGTTGTATCCAAAAAGAAAATTTAAAATGGAGAAGATATATAATGTTAATTTGTAAATAATTTATGTATTACTAAATAACGTTATAGTTTACTATGTAAATATAAAAGTTAATAGATAATACGTTGAGATTCTTTAATTTTCATTTGTAGATATGTAATTTGATTTTATTTGTAAATAAAAATGTCTCATTTTCTTTTGAAATTTTTTAAATGACAAATTAAATGTTTTTGGGTAGCGACATCTATGATTCAATAGTAAAAGTAAGGTAGTGTTGAATAACAACTAATACTAGAATTAACACTTATACTGGTTCTAGGACTTAAAAGTTTTACTAAGAAATGGAATATATGACACTATATCTAGTTCTAGATACCATAACTCGAATGGTCTTGCTGAGAAGGCTGTAGGAATATGTAAAAAAATTTTATAGAGTGATGCCAATACCAGAATTGAATTTATCACCATTCCAACCGATTTAGAAAATCTGAAATGAAGATATTAATAAAGTAATAGAAAACCGACTCATAAAAATGGAAGAATCCTATGATAGAGGATTAAAGAGCAGGAAAAGCTTTAATCCTGAAGACAACATAACTATAAGAACTGACAAGAATGGGTTGCACAAAAAGTGACTGCTAATGCTGAGATCCCTAGATCTTACATTGTAAGAGACTATAACAGAGAGTAGAGAAGAAACCAAGATTTAAGTTTATTGATAATAACGATATCCAAGCATTGAAAAAGACAGTGGCGAAGTTAACTAACATGTTGGCAATCCTGGGTTGACAAGAAACACTCAAATAGTTCTAGTGGTAACACGACTTATACAATACTATTAATAATAAAGTATACAGATTAGATCAATACACATTGTTTAGTTAATAAAGAGCACAACAGAATAAGAACTAAAACTAGATCTAACACTAGCACAAGAACTAACACTGGACCTAAAACTGCCCCCATAAATGTACAAAATAGATTTATAACATCGCAAAATTGTTCAGAATGATTCAAAATTGGATGGTAACTTTTGGAAAATGACTAAAACCTAGTTGGTAGTCGTTGAAAACTTGTCTAAATATATAAGGGCTAGTTCATAGCAAGTCCAAGATGCTCAGAACTACTGAAAACTGCATCAAGATTGTCCAAAATTGGTTTATAAGGTAGCAAAATTGTCCAAAATGATTAAAAATGGGTTTATAGCTATCTCGTGTTGATTAAAATTATTAAAAACTGATTAGGCATCGTTTAATACGTGTCTAAATGATTAACAACTAGTTTGTAAACGACCCATGTTGTTCAAAATGACTGAAAACTAACTGATAGTAATTGAAAACTTGTCTAAATATATAAGGACTAGTTCATAGCAAGTCCAAGTTGCTCAGAACTACTGAAAACTGCACCAACATTGTCCAAAATTGATTTATAAGGTAGATAAATTGTTAAAAATGATTAGAAATGGGTTCATAGCTATCTCATGTTGTTCAGACTCATAAAAAACTGATTGGGCATCGTTTAATATTTGTCTAAATGATTGCCAACTAGTTTGTAAACAATCCATGTTGCTCAAAATGACTAAAAACTAGTTAATAGTTATTGAAAACTTGTCTAAATGTATAAGGACTAGTTCATAGCAAGTCCAAGATGCTCAGAACTACTGAAAACTACACCAACATTGTCCAAAATTGGGTTAAAAGAAAGCAAAATTGTCCAAAATGATTAAAAATGAGTTTATAGCTATTTCGTGTTGATCAAAATGATTGAAAACTGATTAGGCATCGTTTAATACTTGTCTAAATTATTAATAACTAGGTTGTAAACGACCCATGTTGTTCAAAATGACTGAAAACTAACTGATAGCAATTGAAAACTTGTCTAAATATATAAGGACTAGTTCATAGCAAGTCCAAGTTGCTCAGAACTACCGAAAACTACACCAACATTGTCCAAAATTGGTTTATAAAGTAGCAAAATTATCCAAAATGATTAGAAATGGGTTCATAGCTATCTCATGTTGTTCAGAATCATAGAAAACTGATTAGGCATCGTTTAATACTTGTCTAAATGATTGACAACTAGTTTATAAACGATCCATGTTGCTCAAAATGACTAAAAACTAGTTAATAGTTACTGAAAACTTGTCTAAATATATAAGGACTAGTTCATAGCAAGACCAAGTTGCTCAAAACTACTGAAAACTACACCAACATTGTCCAAAATTGGGTTATAAGAAAGCAAAATTGTCCAAAATGATTAAAAATGGGTTTATAGCTATCTCGTGTTGATCAAAATTATTGAAAACTGATTAGGCATCGTTTAATACTTGTCTAAATGATTAACAACTAGTTTGTAAACGATTCATGTTGCTCAAAATGCCTGAAAACTAGTTGATAGTCATTGAAAACTGGTTTAAATATATAAGGACTAGTTTATAGCAAGTCCAAGATACTCAGAACTACTGAAAACTGCACCAACATTGTCCAAAATTGATTTATAAGGTAGCTAAATTGTTAAAAATGATTAGAAATGGGTTCATAGCTATCTCATGTTGTTCAGAATCATAGAAAAGTGATTGGGCATCGTTTAACACTTGTCTAAATGATTAATAACTAGGTTGTAAACGACCCATGTTATTCAAAATGACTAAAAACTAACTGATAGTAATTGAAAACTTGTCTAAATATATAAGGACTAGTCCATAGCAAGTCCAAGATGTTCAAAACTACTGAAAACTGCACCAACATGTACAAAATTGGTTTATAAGGTAGCAAAATTGTCCAAAATGATTGGAAATGGGTTTATAGCTATCTCATGTTGTTCAACATCATAGAATACTGATTGCGGATCGTTTAATACTTGTCTAAATGATCAAAAACTAGTTTGTTAACAATCCATGTTGCTCAAAATGACTGAGAACTAGTTGGTCATAATTGAAAACTTGTCTAAATATATAAAGACTAGTTCATAGCAAGTTCAAGTTGCTCAGAACTACTGAAAACTACACCAACATTGCCCAAAATTGGTTTATAAAGCAGCAAAATTGTCCAAAATGATTAAAAATGTGTTCATAGCTATCTCATGTTGTTCAAAATCATAGAATACTATTTGCGCATCGTTTAATACTTGTCTAAATGATCAAAAACTAGGTTGTTAACAATCCATGTTCCTAAAAATAATTAAAAACTGATTGATAATAATTGATACTTGTCTAAATATATAAAGACTAGTTCATAGCAAGTTCAAGTTGCTCAGAACTACCGAAAACTACACCAACATTGTCCAAAATTGGTTTATAAAGTAGCAAAATTGTCCAAAATGATTAGAAATGGGTTCATAGCTATCTCATGTTGTTCAAAATCATAGAATACTATTTGCGCATCGTTTAATACTTGTCTAAATGATCAAAAACTAGTTTGTTAACAATCCATGTTGCTCAAAATGACTGAGAACTAGTTGGTAGTAATTGAAAACTTGTCTAAATATATAAGGACTAGTTCATAACAAGTCCGACTTGCTCAGATTGGTTTATAAGGTAGCAAAATTGTCCAATATGATTAGAAATGGGTATAGCTATCTCATGTTATTCAAAATCATAAAAAACTTATTGGCCATCGCTTAATACTTGTCTAAATGATTAACAACTACCTTATAATTAATTAAGGTTCAAAAGACACACGGCTAAACCCGAATGATTCTAGTTCTAGGTCTAGTGTTAGTTCTAGTGCTGGTCTTAGTTCTAGTTCTAGATTGTTGTATACTTTTATTGAACTAAAATTAGAACTAACACTGTACCCCAGGGTAGTGTGTTGGGTCCGTTGCTCTTTTCGATTTTTATTAATGCCGTCACCCATTGCATTTCTTGTAATCATCATGTGTATGCTGATGATCTCCAAATTTAAACTACGACAACTATTGATTTGGAAGCAATTTGAGATTTGTCTAAACGTTATGGCCTTAAATTAACTACTGTTAAAACTCAAGCAATTGCGTTTGGCAGTCGACCTTTACTGGCAAAGCTGAATGATTTTTCATCCATTCACCTAATGCTTGACGGAGACATTATTCAGCTGTCAGACACGGTTAGAAACATTGGGGTGGTTATGGATTCTACAATGTCCTGGAAACCTCAAATTCAATCCGTTTGCAGAAAGGTCTATCATTGTTTCCACTCGCTGAAAAGTCTTTGTTGCTTCCTTCCTCCAATGTAGGCGATAATCATTTGGAATAGTCTGCCTACTGAGATCCGTAATATTCCTCACTTTGTGACATTTAAAAACCATCGAAAACGTAATTTATTTGCTCTCCAAGTATCTTCCTGAGAACTTCTTCTTCCTTTTCTTCTTCTTTTATTCTAGCAACTATCATTATGCACCGTTTTTAGTGACCATAGGTTTAGCACAGCAGCTTGCAGTTTTATTTATTATTCAAGTTATTCTAGTTTATAGTTCAATTAACATATATTTTCCATATTTTATTTAAATAAGTAATACGTTCTATAGTTTTTTCTTATTAAACGTTAAGAAGTACGTGTTTTTAGAAAAAAAAACTCTTTCTTTTCTTCAAAAGGAGAGGAATAGGATCTAATTTGAATTTCCGATAAATGGTTCAGATGAATAGAGATCGATGCGGTTCGTAGGTTATTTCCAACTGAGATAAAAAAAAACTTCTAACACAACGGGGGCGAGGACGAGTTCATCGCGCAAAGAAAGGAATCCCAGATTTTACATCCTGCGGTAAGACACATTCGGACGACTTCCTCCTGGGAATTAGGTTCCCCAATGCGGGCCGTTTGAAAAGGAAACGAGAAAATTGAAAAATCAATTCGCGCAAAATTAAAATAAAAACTTTAAAACATTGAAATAAAAGTGTAGGTCGAAGTAAGTACATGAAGGTTACAACGATGTGGTGGATTTAAACCCTACGGCGATATTTCACCTTTCTTTTTGCAGTTTCTTTTTTAATCTCACGGATTTCCGGATCGTCTCCTTCTCACGACGACGCTTTTTCTTTTTGCTCCCTTTTACTCGTTTCCTATTACTTTTTCCCCTTATTATTTATTTTTCTGGTCGGCGTCGAGTGGAAAAATCCTTCGGGGAGATATGTTTATGTGTCATTCATCTTCGTTATTTATCACCTTTTTCACCTATGTTTGATACTTTAATGATGAATTATAAGAAAGGAATGATGTATGAGGATTTATTTTTTGATTTATCCTTAAAAAAAAGGTTATATAAAATAGGTCATGTTCATCAATGAATGTAATTTTCTGCAAACTACAATTTCTTTTAAGTCATTTTGTCACATCTTTACATGGTGTAGTTCCTTTGATGTACTATTCTGTATTATTTTCCATAATTTCAGTTTCTTTAGAAGTTGCAGGACCAAAGATGTCTTTTAAGATCTATTATTTGGAAGGGTTTCGTTCTACAAAACACCTTAGGCATTAATCTGGAATGTCAGGAAAGCGAAGCTAATTTAATCAGGATTCATTGCTGTATTAGGAATTATTTATTTCCAAGAAATGCATAATAAATAATGTGTCTTTTGATTTCTTCAACAAATTAAAACATAGAGGATGTTCAAAAAGTTCCCATACTTTTTTTTAGCCGTTAATTGAGTACATCTAATCATCGCCATGACTCCGAAGGTTGTGATTGGTGTCAATATTGGTAGAACTTGTCAAAAGAAAGCTAAACAATATTGGTCGTCTTCACTTCCTCAACGATACAATGAAGCTGAAAAGATTGTAAAATTCTCGCCGAATGATTGTGCTGGTGCTCGTTTATCAAAAGTTCTTTTTATTGATATTATCCCTCCACAACCATCAGAACCACCATTAACTACTCAACAAGGATCAGCTGCTGCAAAAAATCCATTTCCTTGCTTCTGTGATGATTTGGGCTGACCAAGATCAACCCCGTCAGCTATCAACAGCGTTCTGGAACACTTCGATCAAGAAGAATTTATTCTTCAGCATATTCGGCCAATTCGACCATCGCCATTTTCGATTTTTGGCTTTTGGGATCTCAATTTGCCGGATCTCAACTCAACGGATTACTCCGTTTAGTCAAAGTCGTTTGGTGGAAGTGCTCAAAACGGTATTAATAACAATTAATTATTATTATGTTGTTTTAGTTCTCCCTATAGGTCGCCTGTTTTGCGTTCTGCCC
Organism: Onthophagus taurus; assembly: GCF_000648695.1. Taxonomy (NCBI): domain Eukaryota; kingdom Metazoa; phylum Arthropoda; class Insecta; order Coleoptera; family Scarabaeidae; genus Onthophagus; species Onthophagus taurus. Next base: position 24,885 of record NW_019282178.1, on the reverse strand, counting down.
TCCATCTACATTCGTTATTTCCTCACCACGTCTTACGTGGCCAAACCAGGATAGCTGCCTGTCCTGGTTGCATATTGAGCTCTTCTGGAATCGCATCTGTCCTGCAACCCTCCAGAGGCATTTCATTTGGACCGCATTAACCCCTTCTATTTACGGTTCAGTTTTCATTTCCATAACTTTATAAACTTTGTCTAGGCCTTCCGGTTTATTTCATTCTTTCCAAACACACAAGATCTCATTGCACCCGTTATGTTAAGACATGCTGGATTTGTGCCAGCTGTTGTTCTGCTGTCTTATGTTTTGTTTTTGGCCACCAAACTAATGAGGCGTAAGCGACGATGGGTCTGATTATTGCTATGTAGGCCCAATGAGCCATTCGTGGTTTGAGACCCCAGTTCCTTCCTAGGAGCCTGCGGCAGACCTGGTTTGCCATGATGGATTTTTTCCTCACCTTTCCGTTCCGGTGACTCGAGGCATAAAATTAACCTCATATACTAGAGCAAAAATGATGACGATTCGTGAAAAAAAATTATTATAAAAGTCTTCAAATGGCCAAGATATGGGCCATCAAAGTTCAGAAATTTTTACACATTTTTCTAAATATTTTCAATACCATTTATGGTAGAGCAAAATCATTGAACCAATTTTGACTTTGATCGGGCGGCGGCAACCATGCTATACAGGTGTCCCTAAAATTTGTTTGTTCAGAACTTTTTTGTTCGCTCGTAACCCTATATTTATTTTTGTACTTTTTAATAGAAAATTTGTTTTAGAAACTTTTATCACTCTTTGAAAATGTTGATAACATTGACCGTTTTCGAGTTATTCGCGAAAATGTTAAGCTTTGATTTCAATCGTAACAAACAAAAAAAGGAAACAAGCAAGATCTGAGTTGGCGATGACAATTGAAAAACGAATTGAGCTAATAACCATTATTTGCATAAATTTCTAAGTGTGTAATTTCCAAAACAATAAATACAAGGACACCCTGTATAGCATGGTTGCCGCCGCCCGATCAAAGTCAAAATTGGTTCAATGATTTTGCTTGATATTTGTTTACTCTGTACCAAATTTCAACGCTCTACCATAAATGGTATTGAAAATATTTAGAAAAATGTGTTAAAATTTCTGAACTTTGATGGCCCATATCTTGGCCATTTGAAGACTTTTATAATAATTTTTTTCACGAATCGTCATCATTTTTGCTCTAGTAAGGTATTACAGAAGACCACATACTGCTTGCATAAGACTAAATATTGATGGCAGACTATCCTTACTTATAGATAATTAGACATTACTTGCAGAAAGTTAGATACTACTAGCAGAAGACTAGATACTGATGACAAAAGCTTGGGTAGTATTGTGTTTCAGAAATTTTCTAGTTCTAGGTCTAGTGTTAGTTCTAATTTAAACTGTTATAAAGCGCCAGATTGTTGTATATTTGTATTGAACTAGAACTAATACTAGACTTAGAACTAGAATCATTCGGGTTTAGCCGTCTTAAGAGACGTTCGGCTAATCCCGAATGCTTCTAGTTCTAGGTCTAGTGTTAATTCTAGTTTTAGTGTGAGTTTTAGTTTTGATTGTTATTCACCGTTAGATTCTTGTATATTTGTATTGAAATAAAATTAGAACTAACACTAGACCCAGAATCATTTGGGTTTAGCCGTCTTAAGAGACGTTAAAGTCGAACGTCTCTTAAGATGGCTAAACCCGAATGCTTCTAGTTCTAGTGTTAGTTCTAGTATTGGTTGTTATTCAGCGTTAGATTGTTTAGTTTATTTTCATTTAGTTTTTCATTTAGTTCTAGTTTTAGTGTGAGTTTTAGTTTTTGATATAACAGACAAAATATTTTTTACCGTCACATGGCTAAATTCAATTGCTTCTAATTCTTGGTCTAGTGTTTGAGTTAGTTTTGGTTTTAATTATTATTCAGCATTACTACTTTTGTAGATGATTAGATACTACTTGGAGAAGATGGATACTGATTGCCAGAGAGTATATACTGCTTGTAGAAGACTAAATACTGATGGCAGACTCCCCTTACTTGTAGTTGATTAGATATTACATGCAGAAAGTTGGATGCTTCTAGTAGAAAACTAGATAATGATGACAGAAGACTAGATACTGATGGCAGAACCCTGGATACTACTTGTAGATGATTTGATACTACTTAGAGAAGATGGATACTGATTACAAGAGACCATATACTGCTTGTAGAAGACTCAATACTGATGGCAGACTCCTCTTACTTGTAGATGATTAGATATTACATACAGAAAGTTAGATACTACTAGCAGAAAACTAGATAATGATGATAGAAGACGAGATACTAATGGCAAAAGCCTGGATACTACTTGTGGGTGATTTGACACTACTTGGAGAAGATGGATACTGATTGCAGAGGACTATACAGGCTGATTTACTTAAAACTCCCAGGCCAAGTATCTCTGGAATAGGTTGAGATATCTTAGTTTTGTAAGAAGTTGTTGTTAAAGTACGTAAATGACTTCAGTTCTTAAGTATCGTTATTATTTATTATACAAAAATAAAAATGGCGCTGCAGTCAAAAGAAACTTTCACGCCATCACAAACTTTTTATTACATGTACGTGAGAGAGAAATAAAATTATTCATATAAACCAACAAGAAGGTCACAACATTGTTTTCTAACATAAATAACAAAACATTAACAAAAATAATCAAGAAAATAAAAGACAGAATTATATTTTAGGTTGCCAAATAAATTTTTCATCATAATAAGTGGAACAACAAGAAAAACTTATAATAATTCAACATTACATACTCTTATAGGTACTGAGTCACTATCTGTGTGTTATGTGGAGCTGTACCATGTTGTTGAAATCACGTCGGTCTTTTTAATGCGCTCAGCAAAATATATACAGGACGGATTATTTTTAAGGTTATTAAGAAATTTACCACCAAGAATCTACATAGTATATGAGGTTAATTTTATGTCCCGAGTCACCAGAACAACCTGTATAAGTGTGAGTTCCAGTTTAGTTTACTGTCTAGTATTACCCCTAGGTATTTAACTTCTGTTTTGAGGTTAATAGTTCTGCTTTCAATGGAGGGTGCTTTTATTTGTAGCTTCCTTCTCCGAGTGAAAGGAACTATTTCGATTTTATTTGGATTGATGCTGTGCCCAATGCTTCTACACCAAGTACTGGTGAGTAATAGGGCTTTCTGCATTAGTTGAGTTATGATTGTATCATATTTACCTCGAATTGTGATTACCAGGTCATCAGCATACCCTTGTATCTTAAATCCGTTTTTAGTTAGGGTGTTCATCAAGTCATCAACTACCAGGCACCATAATAGAGACACCTTTATAGTCAGCGACTCGCCTCCCAGACTGGCTGTGATCTGCCGACTTTTCAACATGGCTATACACCCCTTGATTGTCGACGGATGTATGTCTTTTACGTTTAGAGCCTTCTCTATGGATTGATATGAGGTGTTATCAAACGCACCCTCTATGTCTATGAAAGCACATAGGGCTATCTCTTTGGTTGCAATTGCTTCCTCTAAAGTGCTAGTCAAAGCATGGAGAGCGGTAATTGTTGATTTTGCTTTCTGGTAAGCATGTTGGCTACGGTAGAGTGGATTAGTGATAAGCACTCCGTTCCTAAGGTATTGATCGATTACCTTTTCCATCCCATTGAGGAGAAATGAAGTTAGGCTAATTGGTTTGTATGCCTTGGGGTCCGCGTTTGAACGCCTACCACCTTTAGGTATGAAGACCACCTTTACTTTCCTCCATAGAGTGGGTATATAAATAAAACTGTAGCTAGCTATATATAGGGATATTATTATTGGGAGAACATTCCCTACGTGATGGACGGGTTATGTCCATTACTTCAGGGTCGGCATCTGCGTAGGGGCAGACTTTTGAGGAAGGAAAGTGTGAGTAATAGGATTAAGAACAATATTCAATATAGGAAGAAGAAGTTTGAGACCAACTCCATCAGCTCCCACACTGGTAGACCTCGAGTGATTCAAGGCATCGCGGACTTCTGATGCTGTGAGCAGGACAAAGGAGAAAGAGGAGGAGTTAGATGAGGCAAGAATTTCAGTCTCACCATTAATGAGCAGAGGAGGGTCAGCAAAAAACCTCGCCATTGAATCCCCATCGAAAGCAGGTATACAGATCTTCCTGCTGATCTTATCAGTTATGCAGTACTAGAAGAAAATAAGATGTGTCCAGCCTGCTCCTCATCCAATTCTTCTTCAATGCAAGTGCTTAGCCGCCTTTCCAGGATGTAAAGTATAACTTTGCAATGACATTAACGAAGCATATTGTAGCATATTGTTCTAGTATACATCCTACTATATATATACAGGGTGTAACTGGTTCGTTAGAACTTTTTTAGGTTCCAGTATTCGTACAGTTTTGAAATTTTGGTAGTATGGGTTGGGTTGGGTTGGGTAGACCATAACTTCGGTATTTTAAATGGAATGCTATAGTTTTTATTGCACCTTTTAATTGTACGTAAAAAAATATGTTGACTTTCATAAAAGTTATTGGTACCTAGCGTTTTTCGTTTTCTAGTTATTTTGATTTTAAGGTTTTTTTGGCAAATTTCACCATGCTCTTTAAAACCTTATATCCCAGCCAACGTTCATTCAAAAAAGCTCTAAATTGGCACGATTACTCTTCAGATGCTCTCAAATAGATTGTCATATATTGTATCAGAGTATCTTATACAGGGTTGGTCAAAAATTGAATTACTGTTTCTCCATATTCAATGGGGAGAAAGTCGAAAATTTTAAATGGAACGTGCCATATTTTATTAGCCTACACGAAAGGGAATTTAATTCTCTACAATTTATCTATAAACATTCCTATATTTATTTATTGTAGTTTCTCTCATATTCGTAAATTTATCAAGAGATGCAGAAAATGCAGGAAACCGTTTGTATTTTTATTAGAAGGCCATGACATTTTGACAGTTTTTTGTTTAATTTATTTACATCCGTTGTCAAATATAGCTAATGGCAACAATATTACAAACATGGACCAAAAACTGTCAAAATTCCATAGCTTTCTAATAAAAAAACCTGTATTTCGTGCATGTTTTAATAAATTTCGCAATATAAGGCAAACTACAATAAATAGGTATGGGAATGTTTATAGATAATTTGTAGAGAATTAAGTTCTCTTTCTGATAGGCTAAAAAAATATGGGGCGTTCCATTTAAAATTTTCGACTTTTTCGCCATTGAATATGGAGAAACAGTAATTCAATTTTTGACCATTCTGTATAAGAATGAATACGAATAGTGGAATCTGAAAAAGTTCTAACGAACCAGTTACGTGAGACACCCTGTATATATACCTCCAGATCTTCTACCCTCCTCCCCCCTTTCCATCCTTTCGCCTCCTCGCTCTCATCACCTCCCTCATCCATCTTTTGCCCTCGACCCCCTCTCCCAAAATCTGCTTCCTGTCCATTGCTTCCTCCCTTAGCTCATTACACCCTCTTAGCATGTGTTCTAGTGTCTCCCAATCCTCTCAACAAATATTTTGGCAGTTCCACCATCACTATCTCCCCACACCTTTCATTGTATCTCCCTTCTCGTATCTGTGATCTTCTTTCCTGCCTCTGTATATCCCTGTCCCTATCTCTCAGTTCTCTCCACATTTCACCTCATTCCGCTCTTCTGTCTTCGATCCCAGTTAGTGAGTATCCCGCTCTTCTATAATATTCTTCCCTGTCTCTTTGCTCATAGATCAGCCTCCTGCCCTTAATTTTATTCCAGCACTCTCCCAGAATCCTGCAATGTGGTCTTGCTTCTATCATTTCCTCATGCTTCACTGCTCTTCTCCCCGCCTCCACCCTTACTGCCTCCTCCCTCACTACATACCCTCTTTTATATAGGAATGACTATGTCTCTTTGCCAATCTGCTGGTTTTTCTTCGGCTAATACCATTTCTGGTACTATTTTGTCCTCTCTTATTTTTCTTTCCGTGAACCGGAGTTCATCCACAACCTTGAATTTCTCCTCATAATAGGTCTTCCATACTTCCAACACTTTTTGCTTTTGGAAGAAAAAGTATCGAAGCCAATGATGATTAAATTTATTGTTATTGTTTTAATAAATTTTTTGAATGTGTTGAAGTGTGGGAATTTTTTGAAGACCCTGTATTTATGAAAACCAAAGTGAATTTATTTTATTATTAATAAATAATAAACCGAAACTATCTAAAAAAATGATTTTGATCTAAAATTAGCCACCTCAACTATAATGTACAGTTATAGTTATGAAGTTCCAAAAATGATTCCCTTCCTCAACGTGGGGGATCTTCTCGTTTCCATGTTCATCCTTCGTTGAAACTCCCGGAATACTCCTCCAAATACATATTCGGAGAGAGGAGAAAAACCTCTCTCATCCCCGGGTGTTTTGTCTCTGGTGCGCAGAACCGGGGGTCGGCCATTTCTAACGGCATACGAACCTCCTGCTGCCGCATAGCGCATTTCCAGCAGGCAACTAGCCCATTCGCGAGTCAGCCGGCCTCCAGTTCGCACCTGGAGCCGTCGTCTCGGCCAAATCGACAAAGAATTTTCAACATACACCAAATTAAGAAAAAAATACTCTTCAAAAAAACCGAAAAAATAAAATAATAAAAGACATTATCGTTAATTAAATAGAAGAATACAAAAAGAAGCCAAAAAAAAAGAAGGGAAAAAGAAAATCCGGGGTGGTGTTGCTGGTAAGCTTCTTCATCGCCGTTTTTCGAGGATGGAGGGTGTTAACGGGGTTCAAGACACCGGTCCTCCGCCTCCTAGCCCATTAACCGGATGCTATCTGCTTATTGTGATCGGGGAACCCCATAGTCAAGAGCACAAGAATATTATTTTACAGAAGATTACTAAAGGTCAGTATTTGGGGTTGAATCAAAAAATTTATTTAATTTAGTATAATAAATTCGAATTGGAATTAAGTGAATTTAATTTATTAGATAACGAAAATTTTCGTTAAAAAAAGGTTGTGGAATTAAAGAAGAAGATTAGATTATCGCATATCGACTGGATGGAAAGCGCTTGCGCGTTTTCGCCGACTCGATATTCCTGCTGTTGCGGCAGGATGGAGCTTTTCTTTGAAAAAGATTTTTTGATACATAAATTTCGATTCTCTATCAATATAAAATTTCAAAACTTTTTAATTGTAATTTTAGGTTACTTTAATAACCTCGTTAATTCGAATTCCTAATTAGTTATTCTATCGCTTTGCGAGTTTCGTTCATGTCTGGTTAACTCGACATGTTATTTTAAAAAAATATTAAAAAAGTTACATACCTATTTAGTTTGTTCCACTTCCGGAATACACTAAATTCCAATTTACCAGGTTGAGTTAATTGCCAACCGGGGGAAAGGATTTCTGATTGAATTATGTTGTAATTGGAAAACATAACATTTACATGAAAGTGGGTCGTCGTTGTCGTCCTCTTCGTTTCATAGCACCAGTTTAGTTTTCCCCGGAGTCGTTAGTGTAAAATTAGTTAGTTCTTTGATGAATTTGAAACTTCTTGGTAATCCTAAAAATAAAAAATCCTCCTGAAGATGGTCTCAATATTCGAAATCAGTAAAAAAAATTGTTTCTCATTAAATTAAAATTAAACATCTTTAAAATTTGTGTCAACAAGATACAGTAAGCAGGGTTAAAGTAAAAATAAGGATGTAGTTAAAACGAGGGTGACATTCTATGTAGGGTTAACGATCCCCGAAAATGCGATGACAAAACGAGACGAGGAGAGTTAAAAAAAAAACTGTTATAAACGGGGCTACGAGGTCCGTCGACATGGTTTTGGGGGGCTCGTTTCGCAATCCTGGTGTTTCTGAATTGGGGTAAAAAGGAGGGCGAATGCGCGCGTTTCAACCCCTCTCTCTTTCTCCTTTTGGGTTATGTGTGGGGCTCCGCCCGTGACCGATCAATAAAACCTGGCGAATAACGAAGACGCTTTTCCTATTTGTTCTTAGAAAATAAATTAAAAGAAAATGTCAAATATTTAATTGAAGCAATCACAAATCTTATTATAATCTTTTAACAACATCTTTGTTAAAAAAAAGCTTTGTAAGCAATTTTTTTTCATAAAAGTGCTACTTAAACATTTTTCTTACAAAACCTCAAGATTTTTGAGAGATTTTTATTAACTCAACCTTGAACTTGATCTAGATATAATCAGAATAAAAATTTTAAATGGGAAATTTCCCAATTAATTAATAATCGAAACTACTTTTAATTTAATTAGTCATCTTTATTCAAGTCACGAAAAAAATGAAATATATAAACCTACTTGTTTTGTAACCATTTTTGGTTCGACCGCAAATATTTTCTTGACTACGTATTTTTTTTTTTTTGAGAGTCATATCTAGTAATGAGTCGGTGAGAGTGCAAACGCCTCGCTGCGATTAGTTCTTTTTTTAATGAATAAAACATGCGCCGTTTAACGTCTGGAAAGGAAACGGTACCGTTGTTGCTATTTTGCTATGAACTATGTGGATCGAGATTGTTCGTCCGATGAGAGAAATTTTTGCCATAAATTCTAATTATAAACTTTTATTAAAAAATAATTATTTCAAGAACAATTTTGACATATTTAACCCAGAAAAACTTTAGCAGCTTTGTATTGTGGTTATTCTATTTTAGCAACTTGTTTCGTGCGCTATCTAAATTATGTTGGGTTAACATAATTTAGGTTAGCTTTAGTTCTGGAGAGGTTTCCTTAGGAGTTAAGTTTGGTGGATTCAAAGTTAGCTTGGCTTAGTTTACCAAACAAGTGTCAAATAACAATAAGATGAGTTGAGTTGCTATGGAGCTAGATTACTTTGTGTTTTCACTCAAATTAACATTATTCTTGCATGAAACATAATCGTTAACATCGCTCTATATCGTGATTATGGAATGGGTCTATGGAATTAAAATCTTATTTTCTTTCAACACTGCCTTGCACTGCTTCCATATAGCAGTGCCATACTTATCGTTGTAATCATCGATGCAAACACGACAAAAATTTGGACTACTGTCAGAGATTGTCTAGAGCCACTCATAAGACATTTTGGAAAACAATGCAATCACTTGGTGTTATAGAGTCTTCCACAGATCAACCCACTCTTGATGCTGCTGCTCTAGCGGAGTATTTTGCAAATCCTCCTGTGGTGGTTGGTAACATAACTAGGCAAAATACTATTAATGAAATCCTTGCATCTACCAACGTGCTTTCCTTTTCATTCAGCTTGGTTACAAAGGTTGCTGAGGTCCGGGATGCTTTAACTTACTCCAAATCCACTAGTGTAGATGGTATTGGACTCAGATTCCTCTTACCCATTCTGGATATAGTTATTACTCCACTAATACATATTTTCAACTGTTCTTTTGAACAGTCTATATTTCCGTCAATCTGGCGTCATGTTGGTGACTTTCGACTCATTTCTATTCTAATATGTAAAGAGGTTTTCATCCATATTGGTGTTTTATGTTTGAAAAATAAAACTGTATTTAATAAACCCTAACCTATATTTGACAAGGTAAAATAGCTTTTAATTTTGATTATATTTGTTTGTATTTTATGATTTTTTATAATCCTTATAGACTCCTGATGATGGCTTAAGCCGAAACCGGTAGAGTCAACAATAAATAATATATTGGAGTATTAAATACAGTTTTATTTTTCAAACATTTCTATTCTATCTACGTTGTCAAAAGCTATTGAACGTTTAGTTTATTTAGATTCAGAAATATCTTGAGGAGTTTAATTTGATTAACAAGTTCCAGTCTGGTTTTCGTGAAGGGTATGGTACTACTACAGCACTGATTAAGATCACCGATGATATTAGATCTGCTTGTGATAAGCGTTGTGTTACCTTGCTAGTGTTACTTGATTTTAGTACGGCCTTTGATTCTGTGGACTATACTCTCCTGTTAACTAGGCTTTCTGCTATTGGTTTTACCTCTTCTTGTATATCTTGGTTCTATCTTTCCTATCGGTCTTTACGTGTCCGCGTGGAATCTGTACTCTCTTCTCCTACAGACATTAAATGTGGAGTTGCCCAGGACAGTTGCTGGGTCCTTTGCTCTTCTCAATTTTCATAAATAGTATTAGTGATGGTATTTCGTGTAACTATCATTTGTATACAGATGACCTTTAACTCTGTATTTCGTCAACTGTTAACAACCTCCCAGATGCTTTGTTGCATCTTAACGCGTGCTTGACTAGTCTAGACGTCATGACGCGTCATGAACTTAACCTGAATTCAGGTAAAACGCAAGCCATTGCATTTCCTACCCCTCTGGCACAATTTAATTCCTTAACTACCCTTCAACTGAGGCTTGGCGACACCGTTTTCTAATATGGTCAAAAATCTTGGTGTGGTAATGGCTTCGGCAATGTCTTGGCGAGCACAAATTCAGGAAGTCTGTAAAAGGATTTACGTCTGTTTCCATACTTTGAAAAAACTTCGCTGCTACCTTCCTCCTGTTGTACGTTGTAATCTTTGTTACTCTCTCATTTTCCCACACATTGATTATGCCGATGCTGCGTATCCGTCTTCGTATCTGTCTTCAGAACAATGGTGTATGGTAAATTTTTGATTGAGGAAAGTTTCACCACATTACTCCATATCGTAACAACATGCAGATGATGACTTGCCAGAGTCGTAAATCATTTCGTATGCTTACTATGTTGTATAAAATTTGTATATACCCGCACTCCTGCTTATTTGTCTGATGCCTTTCAATTTTTAGCATCACATGACTTGCCCACTTGATCAATGTCGGACTCTACACTCATGTTTCTAGTCCATAGTACTGAAATCTACCACAGATTTTTTACAGTACTGCCGTTGTTTGCAATGCAGCTAGTTTAATAAGTTTTAAAAATGCCATCTGCTATCTCTTCAACTATCTTCTTCTTGACCTATACGTGTCTGTTTTCTTCTCTAGTCTGCCTTTCATCTATCTTTTACTGCACTTTTTTTGTGTCTATTTCCTTCCTTATATTAATTAACTGTCGATCCGTTACATAACTCAAATATGCTCATTCGTTCAGTTTTATTAGCACATCATTTAGTATTACTTTTTTCGTAGCCATAATTTATTTATTTAAAATTACATATACACTGTTACCAATTGGGTCTCTTGGAAGATATCGCTTATTGCGATAAATTGATGTCTATATTTGTTATGAATGTATATATTTATGTAAATATTTGTTTTTGAGGCAATAAACATTATTATCATTATTATTATTATTATCCAATGAGTTGTAGTCGAAACTTTAAGTTAGAGAGATGATTATTTACTTGTTTTGAATACAAAACAAAAGTGTTCCAAACTGCCTGTTCCATCAACAGTGTTGGTCTACTCTATCAACACCTTCCATTGAAATTGTAGTCTATTATAACTTTAGGTTTGCTTATTCTGGTACTACTCTTTGTAATTTCTACAGAATTGGTACCATGTATAGTAGAAAGATAGAGTTCATTCCGTTTATCCTTCCATCTGTTTATTCTAAACCTGGCACGTTTTATTGGAATATATTGTACCCAACCTAATCTTCCTTTGTATAACATAAGACTTTCGTCAATTATTATATGTTATTGTGGTGAAGGCTCTTGGTCGTAGGTTTTGTTATTTGAAAAATGGAGGAATTTTTTTATCGAGACCTATTTCCTATGTGACATCACTTTGGCGAAAAATTAAATGTTTTATCCAGTACAACTTTTCATCCGGTTTCTGCACAACACTCATTGTCATGGAAATTACAAAAAATATTCGCATTTCTGAAATTTGTTGCAAATTTGTTTAGTCCATATTTTGAACTAATCCGTCATTGAAAAAATAGTTAAAAAAAACTGGCTTGGTTTGGTGAAAGATAAAATTTGTTCATTTATATGAGAATTTAGAGAGCACCAGATGGTGCTGGTGTATCCTTTTTAATATTTATTTCTGTCCATCCGAATGATTTGTATCTGACTCTTTTTCTGATGCAGCAATCAGAATGGAACGTAAAGAATCGGTTTCTGGATCTTGCATATCCAAATCTTTACTGGTATCGCTATCGCTGTCCATAATGCTACTTACTTTATAAAATACAAAGCTACTTACCTCACTATCAAAAAATAATACGTGAAAAACAATACATAAAATATAATGTAATAATACATCATACACACTAATGCTTTCCAATAACTGAATTCTCAACGAAACATACAGGTCGAGTTAAAATGCTTAAATGGTTATTATTGTCATTGATATCTCTCCATATCATTTGTAATATCCTTCGACTTTATCCCTAACCTTCCGCAATTCGACACAACCCAACCCAACCTATATATCTTAAAATAGTATCTTGGCCTATCTTAATATGACCACAACCATATATCAAGTATCAACTTCGAACTACAATAAATCCAGTTGGGTTAATTTGTGGATAAGTCACTTTGTATAATAGTTTGATATGACATGATTTGGGTTGGCTTTAAAGCTGTATTGGTTTGCTTTGGAATTATTCTTGAACTATCCATGTGTGCTTTTATATTACAAAAAGTTGAAATATTAAGATTAGATTGGCTAATTTTTTCAATGAAGTATGAGTTCAATTACTTTATGATTGAGTGTCGTCGTGGTTTGATGAGTTTCTTTGCATCACTTTGTAGTTGGGTTTCTTTGGAGATGCTTCTTTGGGATTTGCTTACCTTGGCTTAAAGTTAGCCTAGCTGGGCTTTAAGTTAGCTTTGCTGGGCACATAGACGATATTTTACAACTATAAATTATAATATTGGGTTAAGTTACTTTGTGGTTAAGTTACTTTGGAGTTGAATTTGGTTACTTTTCGGAGTTGGGTTGGCATGTTTTGAGTAGCATTAGGTTTGAATTGTTTGCATTGGAGTTGAGTACTACTTTGTAATGAGGTTACTTCTTACTCGATACAATGATGAAGGAGATAAATTCCTAAGCAAAATTGTAACCCGGTGATGAAACTTAGGTTTGTCATGTCACTCCAGAATCCAAACAATAGTTGATGCAGTGGAAAAAACAAAAATTTTAAAAGACAACTTTGTGGCGGCATCTTTCCATGAAGAGGGTATAGAAAAGTTGGTTTTCCGCTACGACAAATGTCTGAACAATGGTGCCAACTAAGTAGAAAAATAGTTTAACAGGTTGACTGCCTGAATATTTTGTTATAAGTATTATCCTTGAGGCTATGAGGTATATTTACATACAACGCTTTTATGGTGCTAAAAATATCTTCTTAGGTGCTTTTTATTAATGAATCATGTGTCACCGAAATTCCGATGATTCAAAAGCTTCTATCGGTGGCAGACTTTATAAGGTATAACACGTAATTGTGCTAGAAGGCAAAATAGAAGGCATCGTTATGGTGTCAAGATTGTTAAATTGTACACTAAAAATGTCTACACCCTGCAATATAAAGTATATGCCGGGAAGGAAGCAATGCAAGGGATATTCGTTTCTGACAAAGTTGTTATAGAATTAATGCAACCATATTTATATTTCAGCAGAACACTCACACATCGTACACTATATGTATTGACTAAAAACCTGTTATATTTTTTAATAATCTATAGTATTTGTTGTGCCAGTTGCTGCACTCACCAGAATAGTCCGTGAGGACACAGAATTCAATTCCCCATATAAAAATTGTTGTATGTGTATCTTTCTAGGAGCACCACATATTCAAATATGTTGAAATGCTTTCGGTTGAGTACCTACAATGGTATTCATTAATTCGAAAAAGAAATTGAATCGTGTTGAGTTCACTTAGGTTACTTTGTAGTTAAGTTGCTTAGTTGGATTGCTTTGTGGTTAAGTTGCTTTGGAGTTGGTTTTAGTTACTTTGGAGTTAGGTTGGTATGCTTTGGATACCATTAGGTTTGGATTGTTTGCTTTGGGATTAGGTTGAGTTTGGTTAACTTGCTTTTTTCTGCAAAAATTTAAGAATTATACTGGTGAAAAACCAAACTTAAGGGAATAGTCGGGAATACTCTGGTCAGAAGGTTAATTTGCAAGAAAAAGTCTGAAATTGCAATAGTTATAAACTAGACTTCAGCAAAAAACAGGAATTACATTGTTCAAAGTCCACATGAAGTCTGAAATTACTGTTCAGAGAAAACAAAAAATTGATTATAAACCAAACATGATTTTTCATGGCAATACTTATGTGTTCAATAAAAGAATGCGAAGAATATGAACAAGAAACCAATGGACTTGTCTTGTTATTGCACAGGACAGGAAATCACCAATACGGAAACTTTGCCAATGCAGGATAAGCACAAAAGCAAAGTAACAGCTGCAGAAATGAGGTACCGGGTGGTACAAGATCCGTATAGATAATAAGAGGCTCCCAAAAAGATGATGATAGACACCCAGAAAGAAGTAGCTGTCAGTATCAAGAACAAAACATACATAACGTTGGCAGAAGACTAGATACTGCTTCTAAAAAACTAAATACTGCTTTCTGAAGACTAGATACTGCTCTGGAAGATTAAATACTGCTTTCTGAAGACTAGATACTGCCGACAGGTCTAAATACAACATCTGGAACACTAAATACTGCTTTCTGAAGACTAGATACTGCCGACAGGTCTAAATACAACATCTGGAACACTAAATACTGCTTTATAAAGACTAAAATTGTTTTGTGGAGACTAAATATTGCTTTCTGAAGACTAGATACTGCTGACAGGTCTAAGTACTGCAAAAGAAAAATAAGATATTGTTGGAGAAAACATACACAACGTTGGCAGAAGACTAGATACTGCTTCTAGAAGACTAAATACTGCTTTCTAAAGACTAAAATTGCTTTGTGGAGCCTAAATACTGCTTTCTGAAGACTAGATACTGCTAACAGGTCTAAATACTGCAAAAGAAAGATAAAATATATTGGAGAAAACATACATAACTTTGGCAGAAGACTAGATACTGCTTTCTGAAGACTAGATACTGCCGACAGGTCTAAATACAGCGTCTGGAACACCAAATATTGCTTTCTAAAGACTAAAATTGCTTTGTGGAGACTAAATACTGCTTTCTGAAGAGTAGCTACTGCTGACAGGTCTAAATACTGCAAAAGAAAGATAAAATATTGTTGGAGAAAACATTAAAAAGGCGCCGGCGACGTCTGTTAGGCGGCGCCCGGGTGCAGTGCACCCCTTGCACCCCCCGGTAGCGCCGCCTCTGGATTTGAGGTTACTTTGTGACTGAGTGTCGTTGTGATATGTTAGCTTCTTTGCGAGTTGTATGCAGTGATGGGCGCTGGGTAAATACCCGGCGGGTAGGTACTTCTAAAATATTTATCCGAGTATTTACCCCAGGCCAGGGTAAATACGCAAACAGTGGGTATAAAAGTGATACCATTAAAAATATATTAGATTCGAAAAAAAAATGAAGAGGAATATGATGAGAACGTTGAAGACGAGGAATTGTTAACAATCAAAGACGTATTATCATTAGTCGAAGCTGTCGTAATTTAGATTAGATCAAGTTATTATGATTATTATCATCAAGCAGCCCTCTGCGTCCATTGTTGCACACAGACCTCCCCTATTCTGTTCCATTCGATTCTATTCTGTGCTATCTGAATCCAATTGTTGCTCATTCTTTTGACGTCTACTTCGTCTGTTCGCTCGTGGTCTCCACTCAAGCAACCGTTTTGTCGTCCACTGCTCATTCTTCATTCACGCGACATAACCTGCCCAGTTCCACTTAAGTTTTGCCACAATGTTGACCACATCATTTACGCCAGTTCTTCTTCATAGGTCTTCATTTCGTATGTAGTCCCTCAGAGTTAGACCCAGGATCGACCTCTCCATCTATCTTTGCGTTACTTAGACCCTCCTGGCAGTGGCTACCGTTAATGTTAAAGTTTCGGAGCCTTATGTCACAACCGGAAACACGCATTGATTGAAAGCCTTTCTTGGCCTTTTCTCTTGAAAATGTCTCTAAGTTTCCCGTAGGCCGCCCATACGAGTTTGATCCTTCTGTTTAGTGCGCTTGTTTGATTATCTCTCGATTCACGAACCTCATAGCCAAGATATACATAGCTGTCAACCCTCTCAATCTCATTATCCCCAGACTCTTGCACATTTAAGTCGTTCAGCATTAGTTTTATTTCTCCAAGGCAATCCGAAATAAGAACTATATCGTCCGCGTAGCGCAAATTACTTAAGCATTTGCAATCAATGTTTATGCCTTTTGGGTCCAATCCAGTTGTTTAAATGCACTTTCCAGGACTGTGATGAACAATTTGGGTTCATCCGTGTATCGCCTTGTTTTACTCACAATCAGTACTTCACTACTTCTACTCTCTTCAGTACTTTCATGCAATTTTATCGTCATTGTAGCATTCTTGTAGATGTTATAAATAAGTTCGGTATATCGATAATCGACTCTGCATTCTTGAAGTGCTTGCATAACTGCCATCAACTCAATTTAAATTAAATTTTAAAAATACCTCTAAATACCCATCTTGGGTAAATACCCCCGGGTATATATCCAGGAAATTTACCATTGAAAATAAATACCCGGGTATTTAACAACACTGGTTGTATGACATTGTGGTCGAGTTCCTTTGAAAATAACATTTTTCGCCACATCCTTGATTTGGTTTGGAGTTAACTCGACTTGGTGGTAAGTATTTATCAACATTGAATTACAATGTATTGAGTTGCAATACTTTGTAATTGAGCACAGTCAGATTACTTTCTGGTCAAGTTGCTTTTGAGCTGGATTTGGTTGCTCTGGAGTCGGGTAGTCTGCTTTGGGTAGCATTAGATTTGTATTGTTTGTTTTGCAGTTATGTTGGGTTGGTTTGAAGCTAACTTAACTTGGTTTGTACTCGGATTGGGGTTGCTTTGGAATTGTTTTATTTTGTAATTGAGTAATAATTGTGATTTTATTGGCACTTTGGGAGTTGTGTTACTTTGCAGTCGGGTTCATAGTTTAGAGTTTGCTTGGGTTGGTTTGAAGTTAGCTTGGCTTGGTGGTAAATAAACACTGTTTTGAAATTGTTGGAGTGTGCTTCTTTCTTTTTATTGGTCAATAAGCTTCATTTTCGAATCACTATCATATTATAAGCTGCAGCATCTATAAAATGTAAAAATAGAGTGACCATCATCTTGAACACAATTAGATTTCTTCCAAGCTTTGTAAAGCTCATCGAATTTGGAAGACTATCCCACAAAATTTTTAAGGCGTTGTAACCTAAAAGTTAAAGAAACTCCATATAAAAATGTTTAGGAACAAATAAATAAGTTTTTCCTATGGAATTCCGGGTTTAATAAACGACCGTCTCGACAAATAAAACTTTTGGTCCCAGTCTACGTGTCTTTTGGCACGTATCCAATACTCATTTTATTCTTACAATATCATCCCCAAGAAACATCAACATCCTTTCCGTCTAAAACTAGTAAAACTACCGAAACCAGCGAAAAATAGAAATAAAACGTTAAGATGCAACATATTGAACGCGATAAAAATCTTGAAAGATATCAAAGGAAAATTTCAATACCACGGTTTATTACCCTTATCGAAAATTCAAATTTTTCCTTTTCGTTGCCAAACGAGAAGATTCCGGGATCAAATTGAAAAATTTCACATCAATCATTTTGATTGAAACAACCAAAAAAAAAAGAAAGTATCAACAAAATAAACATCATTCCTCCATTAAATTAATCGAAAAAACTATGATCGTAAAGTTTGTGATTTTACGAGCACTTATAAAACCGAATGGGGAAAACCTGGGCTATTGATCAAGCAGTTTGTAGCGAAAACTCGGCCAAAACTCGTGGGGGGATGGTCTTCTCTAAAAACCCTCCTATTTGTTGCCATCATCGATTCGTCTCCGCTGCGTCCATTGCACTGCGGAATTTACAGGATTACCACCTCAAATTGGTTAAAACACGCCTTGAAATCGAAATACGTACCGAGTTTGAGGGAAAAAATTCTTTGAAAACAAAAAAAAAAAAAACGGAAATGGAGAAATGCAGAATGAAATGTTTTGTTTCTATTCTTCTTTAGCCAACAATGATGGTGGAGAAAGATACAAAAGGTGCGTTTTTTTGGACGTGAACCGAGAAGTCGGTTTTATTGTTACACTTTGAAAATTTTTTAACTTAAAATCGATAAAATCGTTTTTTTTTTTGAATTAATGCACAACAGAGGGTTGCGTTCTATTTTTGGATTTAAACTGTATGAGGTCGACACAATGTCTGACCGCTCGTCCACTCGTTTCGTTCGGTTGCAACGTGTTTCGTATCGTACGCGTTTCCATTGCACGAGAGTTCCGGTTATTGATCCGCATAAATCTCCCCCAAACGAAAACCGAGGTTCGTATAATGCGAGGATCATGTGGTTCATTGTAACTTCATCACGTGATGCCCCCTTTCGTTATCGATAACATTCTCAAAGTGATTGTCATCGAAGAATTTCCTTCCTCAAGCTTCGAATACCAAACGTTGTAATCGTTCCAATGTTTCAAATTGTTTTATTAAAATAGTTTCACTTTTTTTATTAATAATTTATTTATAGATTTGTTAATACGAGGAATGGAGTGTCTGTTATAGCACCGTTATAGCGTCCAAGTTCTATATGTTGTATGCTAATGTTTTAGTTCTATTTTTCACTGACTTCCTAAACATTTTTATATTGAGTTACTTTAACATTTAGGCTACAACGCCTTAAAAATGTTGTGGGATAATCTTCCAACTTCGATGAGCTCACAAAGCTTTGGTCACTTTATATAGAGTGAGTCAAGCCTTATGTTTCTGGAAGAAATCTAATCGAGTACAAGATGGTACTCGATTACTAGCTTATAATATGATAGTGATTCGAAAATGAAGCTTACAATTGACCAATAAAAAGAAAGAAGCACACTTCAACAATTTCAAAACAGTGTTTACTTACCACCAAGCTAAGCTAACTTCAAACCAACCCAAGCAAACTCTGAACTAGGAACCCGATTGCAAAGTAACACAACTCCCAAATTGCCAATAAAATCACAACGACACTCAATCACAAAGTAATACAACACCAAAGCAACCCCAATAAGACCACAAACCAAGTTAAGTTAGCTTCAAACCAACCCAACGTAACTGCAAAACAAAGAATCCAAACTTAATGCTACCCAAAGCAGCCTACCCGACTCTAGAGTAACCAAATCCAACTCCAAAGCAACTTAACCAAAAAGTAATCTAACTGTGTTCAACCACAATACATTGTAATTCAATGTTGATAAATACTTACCACCAAGTCAGCTAACTTCAAACCAACCCAAGCGAAGTTGCGAAGTAGGTTATTTTTAAAGGAACTCGACCACAATGTCATACAACTCCCAAACCAGCTAACATATCACAAAGACACTCAGTCACAAAGTAACCTCAAATCAAGCTAACTTGAAACCAACCCAACCCAAACAAGCTTTAAAACAGGTCATATCCAAAGGAATCCAACCACCATGTAATGTCATTGCCAAACAAACTAAGAAACCGCAACGACTCTGAATCACAATCAAAGTAATCTAATCCAACTGGAAAGCTCAAACTTAATTAAAAAGCAAGTTAACCAAACTCAACCCAATCCCAAAACAAACAATCTAAACCTAATGGTATCCAAAGCAGCCTACCCGACTACAGAGTGACCAAATCCAATTCCAAAGCAACTTAACCAGAAAGTAATCTAACTGTGCTCAACCACAAAGTATCTCATCCCAATTCATTGGAATTGCATGTTGATAAATACTTACCACCAAATAGAGCTACATTACAATACGTTACATAGACTACATATCGGGTAGGCGGACCAACCAACCTTGCACCGCGACCCAAAGGATCTATTGTACCCCGATAGATATCGTTATCAAATTTCACCTCGGTGAAAGGTCATTCAGATCCTTTGAGAAGACAAACTGCGACCCAAAAATCGAGAATCTGATACGGTTAACGGCAACCATCTCTGCTTCTTCCGCACATAGTCGGCATTCAACATCGTCGGCTAAACCCAACAAGTTGATGTGTGCTTTTAATCGGCAGTGCTCAGTAAAGACACCCATTAGAACTTTCATGCTGCTATGGGCAAATCCTAAAATATTCCCGGGTTTGACAGTGGCGATGTTAATAAACACCTTAGCATGTCTCATTCCAGGAGCATTGGTCCACAGTAGGCGAAGTCTCTCTTCAGCCCACAGTCCAATCCTATATTTGGCCATCGTAAATGATACATGGCTTAGGCTGGTTCCGGCTCCACAAACACTTTAGCGCTGCCCTCTCGTGCTAGCTCATCTTCCGCTTCATTGCCAGCAACCCCAGAGTGACCCGGTACCCAGATCAAAGAAACTCTGTTATCACAACTCAGTGTTTTTAATGTTCTCGTAACCAGAGTCGACACCGTTTTCCCGGCTTGCAGCGCCTGGAGAGCGGCTTGACGGTCTGAGAAAATTCGTATTGTCATATTCTTCACCACTCTCCCAAGAAGAATTTTAGCACCCATGTCAATAGCAAATACTTCCTTCCGCCTGGAATACAGTACAGTACGTACCCAGGCTCTAAGCTTGCTTAATTCGAGATGTCTGGCAGTATACTCCTGCTCCGATCCCTTCAGGCGTTTTTAATCCATCTGTGAACAAGCAAATATCTGCCTGAACCAGAGAATTTTCATTTTCGATCCAGGATTGCCGTTCAGGCAGTACAATCTGGTAGCGAGCATTAATCACTGATAGTGATCCTCCATTTCCACACCCTCGGCTCTTCGGCCCAATCACCCCCTCATCTCCCTCTCCTAAAATCTGCTTCCTGTCTAAATTCCCCACTATCCACACAAAACCCCTATTCTTCCATCCCTTTGTCTCCTCACCCCCACAACCCCTCTCATCCATCAGCCCTCGGTCCATGTCCTCCTCCCTCAACTCACTGCACCCATTCATAACAAACTTAAATATAACTAGAAATTAACACAAAACGGGATATTTATTAAAAAATAATATGATGCCACATTAAAAAATTATTCTGATTTGTCATACGAACTCTCCTCATTTGGTTCTTCGTCTTCATGGACACTTTTCTGACTTTGTTGGGTAGAAGTTATTGCAGATTTTGATGAACTGTGTTTATTTCTGGCTGCAGCAACCTCCTTTGAAAGTTTTGTGCATGGTTGGTGTCATCAGATGCCATCTGTATAAAGTAACATACAAATGAGCTGTTTCATATGTTTCAAATTTAGCGACATGAACCTCATGTCCACTTCATATTGCTTCCAATATAATCTTCAATCTGCAAATTAAGGTTTCGTCAACTCCAGTAATTTCGCTTATCGATTTAGGGTCTTTCTAGCCGAATTTCTGTCATTAATATTTCCAAAACCAGCTTTTGGAATATCTACTAAGACACTCATCCCCTGCCTGAATTTCTCTTGAAGTAGTTTTTTTGTCTCGACTATAGTCTTTTTATCTTCTCCAAATCTTGCTTGCCACTTTCCAAATGGAAGCTTGTACGACAAGTGAACGATTGATTTAAACAACCGTATTTTTGCATGAAGGACGGATATTCCCAATGATAGCGATGACGAGATTCTGCCTGACGCTGTAAATGAACCACTTTAACCACCATTTCAAAATGGCTGCCGTTTGATGCGTCATCAATAGTAGTATTCTCAAAACTCGTTAGAATTGTTCTATTCTGTAATTTATAAATTCCAGTTTTGGCCAACTTTTGGTATCAAATACCTCTATGTACAGTCGAAGGATTAGCTGTCAACTATCAACTTCGGGCCGATCTTGGTCTTGAAGAGAGTTACTTTCTATAAAGTTGTAAAAAAAAACTTTATTGTCGATGAAAAATCGATGTTATATGGCTCTATTGTTTGCCAATCGATAGTTCGAGAAGTTAGGTTATAAATTATAAACAATCCTGGCCTTCTCGGATTTTAAGGGCTTTCCACGGATTCATTTCAATGTCAACTGTGACGGTGACATTACTAACCACCCAGTCAAGGTATCTTGAAACGAACCCAAACAGCCTTTCATTTCCAAAGGAACCCAACTGCCAAGTAATATAACTTCCACACAAACTAAGAAACCACAACGACACTCAATCACAATCACTTAAAAGTAATCCAATCCAATCCGAAAGCTCAAATTCTAAGCTAACTTGAAACCAACTCAACAAGCTTCAAAGCGGTCATCTCCAAAAGAACCCCACCACCATGTAATACAGTTATAGGTGCAAATTTAAATGCTAGAGCTTCACTGAGGTTATTTCTGTGGATCCTTTACTCAAACATGTAAAGATTTCCTTAAAAATAAAAAAAACCATAGCCATTCTTTTCTTTACTAACTTAGCAGCTTTATTGTTTATGTCATCAATTAAGTCCTGAGCTTGTGTCACTATTTCAACCTGTGTAGAAAGCGGAAGCCCAGCTAATTCCAATGTTTTTATTGATGCGCTAAGGAATAATTTGCCATAGTTTGATGCAATGAACATCAAGTCTGCTTTTATTGTATTGTCATTTAGTAGGTCCTTTGAAATTGATTGACTCTTCATTTAATGCATCAAACACATTCCCAATTATTGCGAAGTTAGTGGCAATAAGCATATTGGCAATAAGCCAGTTGACGTTAGTGTACATGACTCAAAATTGCTCACAAAGTCGATGAAATCCGTGTGCAAGACAAGTTAAGTGTGTCACTTTTGGATAAAACGTTTGTATGGCCTGAGCTGCTTTTACCATGTAGGGAGTAGCATCTGATATAAAGAGTAAAATCATGTCACTGTTGAAAGTCTCAACCAAAACCTTAATAGGATCATCAAAAAGCCTTGGAATAGTGCTATAATCCGTTTTATCAAGCACTACTGTATTTAACAAAAAATTTTATTAAGCGGTCAACTCATCATGATCCAAAATACCAATAATGATATCTGCCACATACCTTCCTGTTGCATCTGTTCCTGAAATCAGCAAGAAGCGATCGTTGATGTATTTCTGTATGTGGTCTAGTTTGTACTCTGTGTATGATTCTAAGAACGATACAAATTTTTTATTGCGCATTATATCAGCGGAAATTAGTACGCAATATAGATCTTCTGCAAATTGTGCATCTTTTGACTTGGATGTCTTGGAAAAAAAGCCTGAGTAGATTTCTCCTCATTATTTCTTTTCTCCAGTTCTATGTGTTTTTAACTTGCTTTTACCGAGAATATTTGCTCGGCTGGCACATATTTGTTGTACACTGGAACTTATTAGAAACTATAGAAACGAAATAAAATATTGGAAAGGTGCATTTATTTTGAAAAACGTTATTTAATTTGCCAATGAAATATATGCTAGTATAGATCAAATAAGCAAAAATATGCTCTAACAAATACAGCTCAAAATTCATAGTTTGGTCTGAAACAAATTTCTGTCTTCAGCCGTCTTGAGTGCGGCTAAACCCGAATTTATGTTAGTTCTAGTGATAGTGCTAGTGTAAAACTAGAACTAACACTAGACCTAGAACTAGAAACATTCGGGTTTAGCCGCACGTCTCTCAAGACGGCTAAACCCGAATGATTCTAGTTCTAGGTCTTGTGTTAGTTCTAGTGATAGTGCTAGTGCAAAACTAGAACTAACACTAGACCTAGAACTAGAAACATTCGGGTTTAGCCGCACGTCTCTCAAGACGGCTAAACCCGAATGATTCTAGTTCTAGGTCTTGTGTTAGTTCTAGTGATAGTGCTAGTGTAAAACTAGAACTAACACTAGACCTAGAACTAGAATCATTCGGGTTTAGCCGTCTTGAGAGACGTGCGGC
This sequence comes from Onthophagus taurus, assembly GCF_000648695.1. Lineage (NCBI taxonomy): Eukaryota > Metazoa > Arthropoda > Insecta > Coleoptera > Scarabaeidae > Onthophagus > Onthophagus taurus. The sequence continues at coordinate 1,063 of NW_019282178.1, read as the reverse complement.
TAAATCCAAATGTTTCTAGTTCTTGGTCTAGTATTAGTTCTAGTTTTACAATAGCACTATCACTAGAACTAACACTAGACCTAGAACCAGAATCGAATAGAGGTCTAGTGTTAGTTCTAGTGGCAGTGGTAGGTAGCGCTAGTTAGCATAAGATATTATTATGTTGTATATTTTTATTGCACTAAAAGTAGAATTAACACTAGACCTAGAACTAGAATAATTCGGGTTTAGCCGTCTTGAGAGACGTGCGGCTAAATCCAAATGTTTCTAGTTCTTGGTCTAGTATTAGTTCTAGTTTTACAATAGCACTATCACTAGAACTAACACTAGACCTAGAACCAGAATCGAATAGAGGTCTAGTGTTAGTTCTAGTGGCAGTGGTAGGTAGCGCTAGTTAGCATAAGATATTATTATGTTGTATATTTTTATTGCACTAAAAGTAGAATTAACACTAGACCTAGAACTAGAATAATTCGGGTTTAGCCGTCTTGAGAGACGTGCGGCTAAATCCGAATGTTTCTAGTTCT
>NW_019282156.1:0-10002 GCF_000648695.1 Onthophagus taurus | reverse complement strand
TCAAAAACATCTTTGTCTTAACAATTTTTTTTACAAAATCTGTTTAATGCCAAAATAATAACTCTTGTATTTTCTCAAAGAAGAGGTTTTACGCTTTAATTTGACATTCCTACTCAATTTTAATCTTAAAATGCATATCTTGTCAAACTCCTTTCATAAAATATCATTCTAACAGAGACAATATTTTTAATATTTATTAAAAAAGAACATACAACCTTTAAATTACCATTTATCAATCTTCAAATATGAAATTTTTCGAATTTACCATTTTTTTTAGTTATTTCGGTTTAAACCTGTATTTGCATCGTTGTCTTTAAAATTATTTTAAGGAGATTAGTTTCAAATTAAAGCATGATAGATTCATGAGACTTTATGTAATTACCCAAGTGTGTCCAATTACACACACCTTCATTACATCTAATTCTTGTACTCTATAATTCGAACATTCGACACGAATATTATTATTAGTTTCGACACAATAAAGAATATTTGTAGCGCCTGTCAAGTTTTTCACCATTAGCTAATATTTTACTGGAATGATATTCGCTGAATTGCCGTCCATTAAAAATTTACAAATTTTCAATTCCTCTAGTCCTGGGTGTAAACATAGGGTGAATAGATTCTAGGCGGTTCAGTGTTGACGGTAGCAGATCCTCACTGTTACTAGGTGGCAGCCATGAGGATGTTGAAGGAATATTTTCAGTTGGGTTAGGGTGAAATAATGTGTCACCTTCACTCAATGATTGGTTTTTAGAGTTTTCTTGTCCACAACATTTTATACAGTGTCCGCTAAAAAGTCAGCAACACCCTGTTTTTTTTTAGTTTCATTGGTGCAATGCCTACCTGTTTATATAGATGATCTTTCTGGTCATTCGACCCAAAATATTTTTAACATGGTCGCCACTTCAAGTCTACCGGAAGTAGACCATAAAATCGTTATTTTAAATATTTCAAATTTTCAATATTGTCTTCCATTTTTGATATTAACCACTATACCATAAATCAAAATCTTTAAAGTTCCACGTATCAACTATCCCTACCAAAGTCAATCTAAAAGTTACCAGATAAAGCCAGTCTGGGAGGCGAGTCGTTGACTATTAAGGCACTCAGAGGATGTCCTCAAGGGGGAGTGCTTTCCTCTCTCTTATGGTGCCTGGTAGTTAATGACTTGATGAACACCTTAACAAAAACTGGATTCGTGATTCAGGGATATCCTGATGACCTGGTAATCACAATCCGAGGTAAATATGATACAATCATAACCCAACTAATACAGAAGCATTGGACTCAGTATTAGTCCAAACAAAATCGAAATAGTTCCTTTCACTTTACTTTTTCATTTAAGGCAGAATTATTATCTTCAAAACAGAAGTCAAATACTTAGGGCTAATACTAGACAATATATTAAACTGGAACTCCCACATAGTAAAGGTGAGGGAAAAAAACCATTATGACTAACGAGATCTGCCGCAGGCTCCTATGAAGGAACACCCAAGCACCCAAGTTAAATCACGAATGACACAAATCCAGCGGTTAGCACGTCTTAATAATACTGGTGTAATGAGATCTTGTCCGACGGCTGCTTTTGAAGCACACGGTCTCACACCACTTCATTTATACATACAAAAAAAGGCAGTTTTAAGTCAAGTTGATGCAGGGTAACCTCAGAGGACATCTTGAAATCGTCAAGGACCCATGTCTAAACCACTTGATTGAAATTAAAACGGACCTTATACCCACAGTATATAATTTCGACCAGCCATATAAGGTCATATTTAGAAGCAGACACGATTGGACGAACATAAAACAGGAGCCCTTGCCACCTGGTACACCGACGCTTGAAAGACAGTTGGATCTGGAGTAGATCTGGAGCATTGGTGGACCAAATAGCTACATTAAATTGCCCCTAATAGAAGCAGAAGTTCTTGATATAAAAACAGAAAAGGGACAGAAAGGTGCATCCATAAACATTTTCACAGACAGTCGGGCCGTCCTAAAGGCAATTCAGGCCTACACATGTGACTCTGCACTAATCAGGGAGTGTACCAGTAATCTGAGAGAACTCGCTCGGGATAATGATGTTAGTCTATGGTGGGTTCCAGGTCACAGAGGCATTGAGAGCAATGAAAAGGCGGACAAGCTGGCGAAAGAGGCAGCGAAAATGTCCTTTATTAGATTCCAACCCGGTTATGAACTACAAAAAAAGCTCAAAGATAGTCTTACGCTGGACAGAACTTCCAGGCCACAGACCAGCGAAGAGTACGACAATTCCGTCGCAAAACAAAACCAAAGGTCACTCTCAGGCTTCCTAACCGGCCATGCGCCCCTAAAATACCATCTCTTGCGCATTGTACAAGCTGAGGATCAAACTTGTCGACTTTATAATGACGAGTCAGACACTGCTGAACATATACTGTGTAAATGCGTTGCCAGAGGTCGTCTAAGACACAATATGTTCACAAATGTTCAACCCATGTATAGGAACAAGACCTTGGAGCAATACGAAGGTTCAAGGACCTACATTTCTCTAGACTTTTGGAGGGCATCAGTTACAATAGATCATAATAATAATGGTAATAAAAGTGAACCTATTTTTCTATCAAGAATTTAATTATGTAATAAAAAGCAGTACATTAGTTTTAAAACAACGATTTTGTGGTCTACTTTCTATAGACCGGAAGATGCGGCCATCTTGAAAATATTTCAGATCCAAAGATCGGGAACATCTCATATAAACAAAATTTCAAAAACGTCGGTGTAATAGATAACTGACTTTTGGCGCACACTATATTTATACTATAATAACCATCGTAGATTTTCTCTACCTGCTTTCTTTTGAGAGCTCCTTTCCATTTTGAACTACCCCATTCACATTTTCTACCAACATCACGATCACGCGAAGTCATTTCATAAATCTTTTTTCGCACACAAAACTAATTCGTTGCGAACAGACCATTAAACTCTGCATTTGTTCACAGGGTGTAGTAGTCCTGTTAGATTCTAACGTCTTTGACATTTTTCCATAAACTGTTTATAATGATTACTTTATGAAATCATATATACGTACAGTTTTTGTTTTAGATTTTATATACAGGTGATTTTTCACGACAAGAAGATAGACATTTAATGGCTGCTGAAATACCAAACGTTCATCCAGATGTTTTAATAACGGTAAGTTTTATTTTTTATTTCTTAATTATTTTTTATGATTTATTTATTTATGTCTTTTTGTAGGAATCAACTTATGGGACTCATATTCATGAAAAACGCGAAGAACGCGAAAGCAGATTTACTAATCTTGTCCATGATATAGTGAATAGAGGTGGAAGGTGTCTTATTCCAGTTTTTGCTCTTGGAAGAGCACAAGAATTGTTACTCATTTTAGGTATTTTAACGCTTAAATTAAAAAAATAAGGTGACTGAATTGATTTTAGATGAATATTGGAGTCAACATCCTGAATTGCACGACATCCCTATTTATTACGCATCGTCTTTAGCTAAAAAATGTATGGCTGTGTATCAAACTTACATAAATGCGATGAATGATCGAATTCGGCGGCAAATTGCCATCAACAATCCGTTCGTTTTCAAGCACATTTCAAATTTAAAAGTAAGAAAATTAATTTTTTTTAGTTATTTATTCATATTTTTTTGCAATTTCGAAAACGTCAATTTCTGGTTTGACTTTTTCGTACAAATGGGGGAACGCCCCTTCGGCAAAATACCGCTTCCGCACTTTTTCGTACAACTCTAAATCGAACATCGTCCCAAATTCTTCGCGCGTCATAAAAATATCTGCGTATAAAAATGAAAAGCCACCGACATCCCGCGTAAACGCTTCCATATCGCGCATAGCAGCAACTGGGTTGTATTTAACTTTATTTTTAACATGTCCTGGAACACCGTAGATTCCCAAATCATTATACATGGCATAATTCGTTCCTGGAATTAAGTATTTAGATGGTGGTCGTTTTATTTGTCCTGATTCCGGGCCGTGATCGTAAACCCTACATGGATAAACCAAAAGTGGATATGTGTTAAATAATTTCTCGGAGGTCGCGATTTGATTTTCTAATTCGTTTATTGGTAAAACGATGTCTTGGAAAACTTGATTTGTGAAGGTGAAAGTTCGAATTCCTGGAGTTGTTGTGAATTTTAAAAATGCTGGTTTTGGGGGTAATAACCAACCAAAAAATAATCTAAAAAAATTAATTTTAATTAGCAACTCAAAGAATATTAAAAGTATTTACCTAAATAATGGATTATTTCCGAAAGGAATCATCGATTCGACCACCCAAAATATCGCTCTGTTATGTCGTAATAAATATTCCCTTAACGGAATTAATTCGGTAAATTTCCCTTTTTTCAAAGCACTTTCTGTGTGTTTATAAAACCAAGGTTTGTACCACTTTGTAACATGATTAATGGGTAAATTAGAATCACCATTCGAAAATTCTCCAGTCATTACAACCGCCTCATTTCGATTATAAATCGTGGCTTCAACATAATCAGGAACTTTATCTTTACAATTAATAGCTCCGGATAGGTAGCGAATTTTATCACAATATTCTTTCTGTCCTTTTATTGGAATGTATGTTAATTTTACGTAAGGCTTAACTTTAATTATTTTTAAAGTCAATCCAACTAAAAATCCTAAACTGCCATGGGACCATGGTAATGCCTTATAAAGATCTGAATTAACAACTTTCGTTGCTGTCACCATTGAACCATCACCCAAAACAACTTCGTACGAAATTATCGTTTCTTGATACAAACCGACTTTGTGAGAATACGTTGTCATACCTGTCCCCATTGCTAACCCCCCCAAAGTGGCGTCAGAAATTTCTAAAGTCACCGCTAAAGTGTAACCCATCGGTATAAGATACTCGGTTATTTCTCCAACGGTCACCATTGGTTCAACTCGAATTGTTAAATTTTTTTTATCTAATTCTAAGATATTCACCAAATTAACTGACACTTTATGGCACTTTTGTTTTTGAAAAAACTTTGTTGATAAACTTAACCAGTTGGGACGATCATTACAGAGTAATTTAGTACTATTACTTTTCTTCCATGACTTTATTTGATTTTGAATCTTTATCACTTGTCGATCGTGATTTAGAGAACTCCCATAAAACTTTCTGTAGAGCCAATTTTTGGTGTGAAGGATTAGATTGAAGATGTAACTTGCTGGGAGGCAGAAAAAAAGAACCACCAAACCACGGTTATCTTCTAAAAGCCGTATTAAAGTCGATTTCCACGACATATTCGTTTTTGAAATAATTTCGTGGTGTAAGTGTTTTAAAGCATCACTTTTTGTGTATTTATCGCTTATTTTATCAAGGTCATTTTAATCTGGAGATAAAAATATCAATTTTTTTGTTAAATTTTAGATTTGTTTGACAAATTTTATCGGTTTTTAGCGGTATTATTTTAACTATCAACAATATCTGATTGTTTATGCTTTGATTATTAATAACTGGCGGCCATACTGTGTAGAGTGGGGATTTGGGGGACTACATTGATAAACAAGGATAGCGACTAATTGTGTTATTCCATTGAATAATGTGAATCCGATTTGCATCATACGTCTAAGAACCGACTTAGATACACCAAGAAATTCTACAATAGAAAAAAATAGATGAACCTACAATTTCGGGCCAGTGTCGTTTCTAGATGTTAGTATAAAATTAAAAGTTTATGTCTTTAATTTTATATAGAATTTAAGTCTAACTAGTTTCGGCCCTTGGCCATCTTCAGAGACTCTACATAGATTAACGTCTTTCATCTTATCTATTTTACAAATGACAGCGGTAGTACTAGTTAGCATAAGATATCACTATGTTGCATATTTTTATTACACTAGAACTAACACTATCACTAGAATTACCGCATTTAGTCCCACGCTGCTTTATATTAAAAAAAATCGCTTTTTTACAATTTTGCATGAGATAAGATGGAATGAAAAGTATAAAAATGTACACAGGCGTTTGAAAAAAAAATTGTTTTATGGGATATGAGATGAAACTGCTTAGAAGAATTAATAGCGCCGTTCCTCAACTTCGAGTTAAATCTTTAATTGCAAACCAGACATAGTTAAGTTTATCAAAATTGAAAGGTTGGGATGGATTGGTCATGTAGACAGAATGGACATAAAGAGTCCCACAAGAATTATCTTTGATCGCCGTGGATCTGTGAGTAGAAGAGCGATTGGGAGGTCGAAGAGACGATTTGTGAACGATGTAAAGAAGAACCTAAAAAGACTGAACCTAAGTCTCATTGAAGGCTTATTTTACGTATAATATCGTCAAAAAAAGTACTTGTTCCGTCAAGTGTTGGTTGACTTGGTTGAAGTGTTGCTTTGGTCTATGAGGCACTTTTTATTTTGCATGTATACGGTCTTGGTCCTCCAAGCGTTAATGAGCTGTAGAATTAATAAAAATGAATACTTTGACTTGATTCTAGTTCAGACGAAAACTATTAATATGTTTACAAAGTTTGAGCACAATTGAGCTAGTAGATTTTGAAGACTCGTGGTTACCAATTACCAAAATGTTATTTCGATAAAACCGGCTTGAAACCACATAAAGTTATAAAAAACTTTATGTAGTAGAAATTTTAAAATACAAATTTACAGAAGAAGATATACAGTTAATCTGCTATTCTAGGACACTTCTTTCAGGTCATACATATCCTGCGAGTTCGCACATTCCTCTCTGAGTTGTGCTGCATGTTCTTACAAAATCGGGCGATTGCTTTCATGCTGACCTGACGTGGATCTTATTGCTGCTGTGCGTTGACAAATTTTAAGTCCCGTCAACAACAACACAAAGATATTTTGATTATCATTTATAAACTAAGTAACAAATTACTCATAAATAAATAATAATAGTAATACAACATAATACTAACAAATACCAACTTTAGTATGAAGTTTAATATGAAAAATATTTATATTAAAATTGGTGCAAAAACGCACCAATGGGATGAACAGTATAATCATTTATCGTGATACTTCGCAAACCACACTTCATGTAAATGAACGCTAAACTTACTACACATATATTGACACACTATGTCCATAAACGACTATTTCTAAGGAATTCACCGAATAAATGCGTCTAAACTGGTTTCTGATAATACGAAAGATGTATGAGTCATCATACATCCCAATGGTATGTTTTTGCACCATTAATGTTTTAAGACGTATTTTCAGAATTCATATTTTTATTTCTCGGTTCAAGATATACAGGATGGTCCGTTACTAATGAGACACAGAGCAACAGTGAATTCCTTACGTTAAATTATTACGATTTATCCCAATTTATCTTAGTATAATTGTTAATAATAACGAAGATACAGATGGTAAAAGTTAATATTTTATTTTTGTTTTTCTTTAATAATTTCGCCTTCTCTTACATTAGGAACATGAAAATGGTACATTATCACTTTTTAAGATGATAAATAATAATTTGGTGTTAGTTTTGATCTATCTTTCAGATGGCGCTGCCTACCCTAAAAACTCCCTTAAAGTAGTCATACCTTTTTTCATCGTTACAATTTTTACAACTCACACAACTTGAAACAGTTTCTCAGACATTTTTACATAAATTTGGTGTACTTACCAATCTTCTCTAAAGTTCTCCGTTTCCAAGATAATCACTGTTTAAGTGCACATTGCAAAAATAAAATAAAACAAAACTAAAACTGAAACCGCTCGTCCGCATTTATAATAATGTTTCAAGCGAGGGACTTATACCTCTGTTTACTGAACACAAATAAGTCAATGCCGAGACTATGCCTAGACTATCTAAGAGCAAAAGTGCAAGAGAGCAATATTGTTAACAATAAAATATGCAACAATTTTTGTTGTAAAAGTTTTCTTATAGCAAGCTCCGATTCTCAAGTGTTACCTTTAATAAGTTGAAAGAGCAACAAATTCATAAAATTTTCATATTTTCGTATCTTTCTCGATATTGACGCATCTAAGAGCAAAAATGCAAGAGAGCAATATTGTTTACATTAAAATTTGCTACAACTTTTGTTCTAAAAACTTTTTTATAACATGCTCCGATTCCTGAATGTTACCTTTAATAACTCGAAAAAGCAACAAATTCATCAAATTTTCATATTTTCGTATTTTTCTCGATATTGACGCATCTAAGAGCAAAAGTGCAAGAGAGCAATATTGTTTAGATTAAAATTTGCTACAACTTTTGTTCTAAAAACTTTTTTATAACATGCTCCGATTCCCGAATGTTACCTTTAATACTTGAAAAAGCAACAAATTCATCAAATGTTCATATTTTCGTATTTTTCTCGATATTGACGTATCTAAGAGCAAAGGAGCATAAGAACAATATTGTTCAGATTACAATTTTCTACAACTTTTGTTCTAAAAACTTTTTTATAACATGCTCCGATTCCCGAATGTTACCTTTAATACTTGAAAAAGCAACAAATTTTCATGTTTTCGTATTTTTCACTATATTGACGCATCTAAGAGCAAAAGTGCAAGAGAACAATAGTGTTTAGATTAAAATTTGCTACAACTTTTGTTCAGAAAACTTTTTTATAACATGCTCCGATTCCCGAATNGCAACAATTTTTGTTGTAAAAGTTTTCTTATAGCAAGCTCCGATTCTCAAGTGTTACCTTTAATAACTAGAAAGAGCAACAAATTCTTAAAATTTCATATTTTCGTATCTATCTCGATATTGACGTATCTAAGAGCAAAAGTGCAAGAGAGCAATATTGTTATGAATAAAATTTGCTACAACTTTTGTTCTAAAAGTTCTTTTGTAACATGCTTCGATTCCTAAGCGTTACCTTTAATAACTTGAAAAAGCAATAAATTCATCAAATTTTCATATTTTCGTATCTATCTCGATATTGACGTATCTAAGAGCAAAAGTGCAACAGAGCAATATTGTTAACAATAAAATTTGTAACAATTTTTGTTGTAAAAGTTTTCTTATAGCAAGCTCCGATTCTCAAGTGTTACCTTTAATAACTTGAAAGAGCAACAAATTCTTAAAATTTCATATTTTCGTGTCTATCTCGATATTGACGTATCTAAGAGCAAAAGTGCAAGAGAGCAATATTGTTAACAATAAAATATGCAACAATTTTTGTTGTAAAAGTTTTCTTATAGCAAGCTCCGATTCTCAAGTGTTACCTATAATAACTTGAAAGAGCAACAAATTCTTAAAATTTCATATTTTCGTATCTATCTCGATATTGATGTATCTAAGAGCAAAAGTGCAAGAGAGCAATATTGTTAACAATAAAATTTGCAACAATTTTTGTCGTAAAAGTTTTCTTATAGCAATCTCCGATTCTCAAGTGTTACCTTTAATAAGTTGAAAGAAGACCAACAAATTCTTAAAATTTCATATTTTCGTATCTATCTCGATATTGACGTATCTAAGAGCAAAAGTGCAAGAAAGCAATATTGTTAACAATAAAATTTGCAACAATTTTTGTTGCAAAAGTTTTCTTATAGCAATCTTTGGACTCATTTTAAAGGATTTTTAATGAAGATTAGAAATATTTCAAAATTGAGGTTGACATTTTAAATCTGAAGTTGGTTATCATATAAGTAATACAAGTTTTATAACTGAAGTTAATCTAGTGTTAGTCACTTTTCCGCACTTTCTTTTTATTCTTAACGTGTTTTTTGGGTCATTTCACATTGATTAAAAATAATCGTCGATTTTTAAGCCACATGATGATTCTTGAATTTTTCCCAAGTTTCTTAATATTTCTTTTGTTAAAAAGGAGCGTTCTTAAATTTTAACCTGTAAACTTGTAACACTTCGTCCTTAATTTAATTTTACAACTTTTTAAACTTTAATTTTGTAAATTAGTAACTAATAATCGTTTTTGTTAAATTTTATATATTATGTTTTAGGGTATTGATCATTTTGAAGATATAGGTCCGTGTGTAATAATGGCATCACCTGGTATGATGCAAAGTGGATTATCAAGAGAATTATTTGA
>NW_019282141.1:0-16706 GCF_000648695.1 Onthophagus taurus | reverse complement strand
TTTTTAAGTATTGACTCAAGGACAGTAGAATCTAACAGGACTGCTACATCCATTATATTTTTGTAGTCCACTACGGGTTGGTTGCCCGCACTCTACGTCACACTATTTGCCACGCCTGGTAACTGTCTGTGTTTTTAGAGGTTATATGATAGACATTAATACGTCTAAAAACATAAAACTTCAAAAATATAATGAATACGTCTAGGATATAACCTCTAATAATACACAGCAAACATAGACCATAACAACAGCTGGGCGTGGAAAATGGTATGACGTAGTGTGCGGGCAGGTTGTCACAACAATGGATGTAGCAGTCCTGTTAGATTCTACTATCCTTGGAAAAGGATACCATTTTCATCACTCATTATTGAGTTAGAACAGCATTTTATTTATTTAACTAGTACCACATATTGGTAGCAAAGATAAAACAAGTACTGCTGTTGCTATTAATGATCAGATTTCTGATATTTTGTAATTTTTGCTACCATAAGCTTGTTTTTACATCTCCTCTTTGAATAAACCTCTTCATATTAAATAACAAAGCCATTTTCTAAGGATAATAATCTTAAAACTAGCTAAGTTAGCTCCAAATTGTGAATTATATGAACTAAAATATAAGTTATAAAGGGTTATTATAAAATGATAATATAATCAAATATTAAAAATCATTTTATTTAATCCCAAAAATCTACACACAACAAAAAAACTTAAACAGAATAAAAAGGAACATCAAAATTGGAATGTGTCAAAGAATTTTTAACCTCTAAAGTTCATCTTTAGCTAATTTAAACGAATGCAAAACGTTTAATCTCTCCCCCAACTCCTCTTTCTTCTTACTATTAATCTTCCCTTCCTTAATAATCTTATTTAACCTCAACTGTTCTTGTTGAACGAACCCAACTCCATTATCAATAACCTTCTTCATAAATTGCAAATAAATCTTTGCAGAAACCTTTTCTTTCCCCACAACACTTTCGGCTACCTCTAAAACTTGATTATATTTATTATTTTTATCTTGGCTCAACATAAATTCTTTGGCTAATTTATCAAAAGTTTCCACACAACCGGATAACCCCAAATACAAATTTGTGTTATCTCGTATGAAATCCCTGAAATTCTCCACGGTGAATTCGTTAATAAACGGGATTGGTTCTTCGTTTAAATCACCCAAAAACAACTTAACTTTGGGAAGATCCTCCTTGGTGTTGATCCCGTACGTTTTGGCCAATTCAAAATTTGTTTTATCTCCATAATCTTTTACTCCCACTTCCCCAACGATTAATTCCTTTACTTTTGTTACTTCATCGGCGAATTTCACGAATTCATCGTGCTTATCTCCGTAGGGATAAGCAATATCGAATTTGATTAGAGATGCTTTAAATTTGGGAATGATTTTGTCGATGTTGTATTCGTCGATTGATAAGCAACCTTTGCAGGCTTTCGATGAGTGTATTTCGAGTAATATTAATAATAAATATGGGAGGATACTCATTTTTGTGGTTGCTTCCGATGTTTTTTGGGTTAATTTGACGGTTTTGAAAGGTTAAGTGACAGGTAAACAAAACTTGGCAGGTTATGATTGGTTGTTGAGGTTAAAACTTTAATTTAAAGCTTTAATTCTATTTCAATTTGGTGAATCGTCTAAAATGTAATTGTGCATTAAATAATTATTAATTAAATAAAAAAGATTGTTTTAAAATCGGTGCTTTTTGTTGAAATTAAATCGATATGACGTGTCGCCCTCTAGTGTTCAATACCGCAAGGTCATGCTAATTAAGGTAGTTTTCTTTAATGTTATTGCATCAACTGCTAAGATCTGGAGAGGATCTTTTGTATTTCAAAAACTAAGTATTTAATAAAAAAAAAACACCTTGTCTTTATAGACATTTAATGAAATATACAAGAATACGCAAGAAAAACGATAATCGCCTACTTCTTGTATATTTTTCCCTCTTCGCTTGTCAAAAAAGTTGCTAAATGTTTAGGTTTTATGTGTATGTTTTATAAAAAATCGGCAATGGGTATTTACAACATAATTGGAGATCGAATCGTTTCTACAATTCGACGTAATTATAAGCACATCTTATTTTGGCAAAAAGATATTTCCAAACTTTTTTACTTACTACATATATCGCACAAGCTAGCAATTCATCAATTTCTGCATTTTCTTTGACCAACACGAGACTAACATTGCGACGTGCTTCCATATCGTTATTTGTACTGCAATCGTCTTCATCACTCTCAACTTTTTTTGAATTTGTATTTTAGCTTTACTAGCTGGTACTTATGATAAATGTGGGGCTTGTTTTATGTCTTACAAAGTTCGAGTTGGAGAGAAAAGATTGCATTGGTTTTTTCTTGGACGGATTTAAGTTGAAATCCCCTACTATTATGGTACTATTCATAAAGGGTTGCTTTTGTGAAAATGTCATTCTTTATGTTAACAGCTGGTTTAGCAAGTATCAGTGATCCACCTCTTGTATTGTCTATTTTGTGTCCGTTCTATGTCTTTCTGTTGGATATAATTATAGATTAAAGTCTCTTTGTTATTAAAAGTACATATATTACTATGTATGTGTCTGTATTTCGTTGTGTGTTTTGAATATCGGAAAAGAGAGTTCTCGGCGTACCTGTTTTCATTAATTGTTCTCGTCTTGTCTTTCTCAGCGTTGTTTTTGCGTCCATTTTCATTCGGGTCGTGTTAGAACTTTTAGGGCGTCCACGTTTTCTGGTACCCCTATCATTTTCTCCCTGGCTTCCGGAATATAGCGACTTCTCCGTATCACCAATTTTTAATTAATGATTTAAGTAATTTAGTTAACTGTAAGTACACTTTCAATAAACTGGTTTTCGAGCGGCTTAGTTGTAATCAATTTTTGATTAAGAAGTGTAAATCACCGAAATGTCAAAGATTGGTGATTTTTGCAACCACATGGATCGCAACTCTGAAACTAACGGCGATGGAGAGAAATGTTTTGCATATAAATTGTTTATAATGAACCCAACTAACATAAAACATAATCAGATCCAGCTTACTTATAATCAATTTTTGATTAAGAAGTGTAAATCACCAAAATGTCAAATATTGATTTTCGCAATTAAATCGATCGTAACTCATAAACTAAAGGCGAAGGAGGGAAATGTTATACATATAAATTGTTTGTAATGAACCAAGCTAACATAAAACATCACCAGATCTACCTTGGTTATAATCAATTTTTGATTAAGAAGTGTAAATCACTGAAATGTCAAATATTAATGATTTTCGCAACTAGATCGATCGTAACTCAGAAGCTAAAGGCGATGGAGACAAATATTTTGCATGTAAATTGTTAATAATGAACCAAGCTAGCATAATAGATAACCGGACCCAGCTTAGTTGTAATCAATTTTTTATTAAGAAGCGTAAATCACCGAAATGTCAAGAAATCATGATTTTTACTACTAAATCGATCGTAACTCATAAACTAAAGGCAATGGAGTAAAATGTTTTGCATGTAAATTGTTTATAATGAACCCAACTAACATAAAACATAACCAGATCCAGCTTACTTATAATCAATTTTTGATCAAGATATGTAAATCACCGAAATGTCAAATATTATTGATTTTCGCAACTAAATCGATCGTAACTCATAAACTAAAGGTGTAGGAGGGAAATGTTTCACATATAAATTGTTTGTAATGAACCAAGCTAACATAAAATATCACCAGATCTACCTTGATTATAATCAATTTTTGATTAAGAAGTGTAAATCACTGAAATGTCAAATATTAATGATTTTCGCAACTAGATCGATCGTAACTCTGAAGCTAAAAACGATGGAGACAAATGTTTTGCAGGTAAATTGTTAATAATGAACCAAGCTAACATAATAGATAACCAGACCCAGCTTAGTTGTAATCAATTTTTGTTTAAGAAGTGTAAATCACCGAAATGTCAAAGATTGGTGATTTATGCAACTAAATGGATCGCAACTCTGAAACTAACGGCGATGGAGAGAAATGTTTTGCATATAAATTGTTTATAATGAAACCAACTAACATAAAACATAACCAGATCCAGCTTACTTATAATCAATTTTTGATTAAGAAGTGTAAATCACCAAAATGTCAAATATTATTGATTTTCGCAATTAAATCGATCGTAACTCATAAACTAAAGGTGAAGGAGGGAAATGTTTCACATATAAATTGTTTGTAATGAACCAAGCTAACATAAAACATCACCAGATCTACCTTGGTTATAATCAATTTTTGATTAAGAAGTGTAAATCACCGAAATGTCAAAGATTGGTAATTTTTGCAACTAGATCGATCGTAACTTAGAAGCTAAAGGCGATGGAGACAAATGTTTTGCATGTAAATTGTTAATAATGAACCAAGCTAAAATAATAGATAACCAGACCCAGCTTAGTTGTAATTAATTTTCGATTAAGAAGTGTAAATCACCGAAATGTCAAAAATTGATGATTTTCGCAACTAAATCGATCGTAACTCATAAACTAAAGGCGATGGAGAGAAGTTTTTTGGATATAAATTGTTTATAATGAACCTAAGTAACATAAAACATAACCACATCCAGCTTAGTTGTAATCAATTTTTGACTAAGAAGTGTAAATCACCGAAATGTCAAAAATTGATGATTTTCGCAACTAAATCAATCGTAACTCATAAACTAAAGGCGATGGAGAGAAGTTTTTTGGATATAAATTGTTTATAATGAACCTAAGTAACATAAAACATAACCAGATCCAGCTTGGTTGTAATCAATTTTTGATTAAGAAATGTAAATCACCGAAATGTCAAAAATTGAAGATTTTCGCAACTAAATCGATCGTAACTCATAAACTAAAGGCGATGGAGACAAATGTTTTGCATATAAATTGTTTGTAATGAATCAAAGTATCATAAGACATAACCAGATCCAGCTTGATTATAATCAATTTTTGATTAAGAAGTGTAAATCACCGAAATATCAAAAATTGAAGATTTTCGCAACTAAATCGATCGTAACTCATAAACTAAAGGCGATGGAGACAAATATTTTGCATGTAAATTGTTAATAATGAACCTAACTAACATAAAACATAACCAGATGTAGCTTAATTGTAATCAATTTTTGATTAAGTGGTGTAAATCACCGAAATGTCTAGCATTGATGATTTTTATTACTAAATCCATCGTAACTCATAAACTAAAGGCAATGGAGTAAAATGTTTTGCATATAAATTGTTTATAATGAACCCAACTAACATAAAACATAACCAGATCCAGCTTACTTATAATCAATTTTTGGTTAAGAAGTGTAAATCACCGAAATGTCACATATTATTGATTTAAATTATTGACCGTAACTCATAGACTAAAGGTACAGGAGGGAAATGTTTCACATATAAATTGTTTGTAATGAACCAAGCTAACATAAAATATCACCAGATCTACCTTGGTTATAATCAATTTTTGATTAAGAAGTGTAAATCAACAAAATGTCAAATATTAATGATTTTCGCAACTAAATCGATCGTAACTCAGAAGCTAAAGACGATGGAGACAAATTTTGCATGTAAATTGTTTAAAATGAATCTAACTAACATAAAACATAACCAAATCCCACTTAATTGTAATCAATTTTTGATGAAGAAGCGTAAATCACCGAAATGTCAAGAATAGATGATTTTTAGAACTAAATCGATCGTAACTCAGAAACTAAAGGCGTTGGACAGAAATGTTTTGCATGTAAATTGTTAATAATGAACCAAGCTAACATAATAGATAACCAGACCCAGCTTAGTTGTAATCAATTTTTGCTTAAGAAGTGTAAATCACCGAAATGTCAAAGATTGGTGATTTTTGCAACTAAATGGATCGCAACTCTGAAACTAATGGCGATGGAGAGAAATGTTTTGCATATGAATTGTTTATAATGAAACCAACTAACATAAAACATAACCAGAACCAGCTCGGTTGTAATAAAATTTTGATTAAGAAGTGTAAATTATCGAAATGTCAAAAATTGATGATATTAGCAACTAAATCGATCGTAACTCTGAAATTAACGGCGATGGAGAGAAGTGCGACGAATATAAATTGTTACTAATGAACCAAACTAACACAAAACATAACCAGTCCCAGCGTACTTGTAATCAATTTTTGATTAAGAAGTGTAAATCACTGAAATGTCAAGAATTGATGATATTCGCAACTAAATCGATCGTAACTCTGAAATTAACGGCGATGGAGAGAAGTGCGACGAATATAAATTGTTACTAATGAACCAAACTAACACAAAACATAACCAGTCCCAGCGTACTTGTAATCAATTTTTGATTAAAAATTGTAAATCACCGAAATATCAAGAATTGATGATTTTCGCAACTATATCGAAAGTAACTCAGATACTAAAGGCGATGGAGAGAAGTATTTTATATGTAAATTATTTATAATAATAAACTCAACCAACAACAACCATAACCAGATACAGCTTGGTTGTAATAAATTTTTGATTAAGAAGTGTAAATCACCGAAATGTCGAGAATTGATGATTTTTGCAACTAAATCGATCGTAACTCGGAAACTAAAGGCGTTGGACAGAAATGTTTTGCATATAAATTATTACTAATGAACCAAAGTAACATAAAACATAACGAGATCCACCTTAGTCGTAATCAATTTTTGATTAAGAAGTGTAAATCACTAAAATGTCAAAAATTGATGATTTTCGCAACTACATAAATGGATCGTACTCTGAAACCAAAGGCGATGGAGAAAAATGTTTTGCATATAAATTGTTTATAATGAACCAAACTAACATAAAACATAACTAGATCCAGCTGAGTTGTAATCAATTTTTGATTAAGAAGTGTAAATCACTTCTTAATCAAAAATAATCAATTTTTGATTGTAAATCAGAATGTAAAGGCGATAAAGAGAAATGTTATACATATAAATTGTTTATATTGAACCAAGCTAACATAAAACATAACCAGATTCTACTTGATAGTAATAAATTTTTGATTAAAACGTGGAAATCACCGATATGTCAAAAATTGATGATTTTCACAACTAAATCTATCGTAAATCAAAACCAAAGGCGATGAAGAAAAATGCTTCGCATATAGATTGTTTATAATGAACCCAACTAACATAAAACATAACCAGACCCAGCTTAGTTGTAATCAACTTTTGATTAAGAAGTGTAAATCACTGAAATGTCAAAAGTTGATAGTTTTCGCAACTAAATCGATCGTAACTCAGAAACTAAAGGCGATGAAGAAAAATGTGTTGCATATAAATTGTTGATAATGAACCCAACTAACATAAAACATAACCAGATCCAGCTTAGTTGTAATCAATTTTTGATTGAGAAGTGTAAATCACCGAAATGTCAAAAATGATTTTTGCAACTGCATTTATCGTTAATCAGAAAATAAAGGCGATGGAGAGAAATGTTATGCACATAAATTGTTTATATTGAACTAAGCTAACATAAAACATAACCAGATTCAACTTGATAGTAATAAATTTTTGATTAAAATGTGTAAATCACCGATATGTCAAAAATTGATGATTTGCACAACTAAATCTATCGTAAATCAGAAACCAAAGGCGATGAAGAAAAATGTTTTGCATATAAATTGTTTATAATGAACCAAACTAACATAAAACATAACCAGACCCAGCTTAATTGTAATCAACTTTTGATTTAGAAGTATAAATCACTGAAATGTCAAAAGTTGATAGTTTTCGCAATTAAATCGATGGTAACTCAGAAACTAAAGGCGATGGAGAGAAATATTTTGCATATAAATAGTTTATAGTGAACCCCACTAACATAGAACATACCCAGATCCAAGAATTGATCAAGAATTGATGATCTTCGTAACTACATCGATAGTAACTCAGAAACTGGAGGCACTGGAAAAGAATGTATTGCTTATAAATTGTTTATAATGAACCCAACAACATAAAACATATCCATATTCAACTTGATGGTAATCAATTTTTGATTAAGAAGTGTAAATCACCGAAATGTCAAGAATTGATGATTTTCGTAACTAAATCGATTGTAACTCGTAAATTAAAGACGATGGAGAAAAATGCTTTGCATATAGATTGTTTATAATGAACCCAACTAACATAAAACATAACCAGATCCAGCTTAATTATAATCAATTTTTGATTAAGAACTGTAAATCACCGAAATGTCAAAAATTGATGATATTCGCAACTAAATCGATCGTAAATCAGAAACTAAAGGCGATGGAGAAAAATGTTGTGCATAAAAATTGTTTATAATGAACCCAACTAACATAAAACATAACCAGATCCCACTTTATTGTAATCAATTTTTGATGAAGAAGTGTAAATCACCGAAATGTCAAATATTAATGATTTTCGCAACTAAATCGATCGTAACTCATAAATTAAAGGTGAAGGAGGGAAATGTTTTGCATATAAATTGTTTGTAATGAATCAAGCTAACATAAAACATCATCAGATCCACCTTGGTTATAATCAATTTTTGATTAAGAAGTGTAAATCACCAAAATGTCAAATATTAATGATTTTCGTAACTAAATCGATCGTAACTCATAAACTAAAGGTGAAGGAGGGAAATGTTTTACATATAAATTGTTTGTAATGAATCAAGCTAACATAAAACAAAACCAGATCCCACTTAATTGTAATCAATTTTTGTTTAAGAGATGTAAATCACCGAAATCTCAAAAATTGATGATTTTCGCAACTAAATGGATCGTAACTCATAAACAAAAGGCGATGGAGACAAATGTTTTGCATATAGATTGTTACTAATGAACCAAACTAACATAAAAAATAACCAGACCCAGCTTAGTTGTAATCAATTTTTGATTAGGAAGTGTAAATCACCGAAATGTCAAGAATTGATAATTTTCGTAGCTAAATCGATCCTATCGCAGAAACTAATGGAGATGGAGAGGAATGTTTTGTGTATAAATTGTTTATAATGAACCCAACTAACATAAAACATAACCAGATCCCACTTTATTGTAATCAATTTTTGATGAAGAAGTGTAAATCACCGAAATGTCAAATATTAATGATTTTCGCAACTAAATCGATCGTAACTCATAAATTAAAGGTGAAGGAGGGAAATGTTTTGCATATAAATTGTTTGTAATGAATCAAGCTAACATAAAACATCATCAGATCCACCTTGGTTATAATCAATTTTTGATTAAGAAGTGTAAATCACCAAAATGTCAAATATTAATGATTTTCGTAACTAAATCGATCGTAACTCATAAACTAAAGGTGAAGGAGGGAAATGTTTTACATATAAATTGTTTGTAATGAATCAAGCTAACATAAAACAAAACCAGATCCCACTTAATTGTAATCAATTTTTGTTTAAGAGATGTAAATCACCGAAATCTCAAAAATTGATGATTTTCGCAACTAAATGGATCGTAACTCATAAACAAAAGGCGATGGAGACAAATGTTTTGCATATAGATTGTTACTAATGAACCAAACTAACATAAAAAATAACCAGACCCAGCTTAGTTGTAATCAATTTTTGATTAGGAAGTGTAAATCACCGAAATGTCAAGAATTGATAATTTTCGTAGCTAAATCGATCCTATCGCAGAAACTAATGGAGATGGAGAGGAATGTTTTGTGTATAAATTGTTTATAATGAACCCAACTAACATAAAACATAACCAGATCCCACTTTATTGTAATCAATTTTTGATTAAGAAGTGTAAATCACCGAAATGATAAATATTAATGATTTTTGCAACTAAATCGATCGTAACTCATAAACTAAAGGTGAACGAGGGAAATGTTTTACATATAAATTGTTTGTAATAAATCAAGCTAACATGAAATATCACCAGATACACCTTGGTTATAATCAATTTTTGATTAAGAAGTGTAAATCGCCGAAATGTCAAAAATTGATGATTTTCGCAACTAAATCGATTGTAACTCATAAACTAAAGGCGATGGAGAAAAATGTTTTACATATAGATTATTTATAATGAACCGAACTAACATAAAACAAACCCAGATCTCACTTAATTGTAATCAATTTTTGTTTAAGAGGTGTAAATCACCGAAATCTCAAAAATTGATGATTTTCGCAACTAAATGGATCGTAACTTATAAACAAAAGGCGATGGAGACAAATGTTTTGCATATAAATTGCTACTAATGAACCAAACTAACATAAAAATAACCAGACCCAGCTTAGTTGTAATCAATTTTTGATTAGGAAGTGTAAATCACCGAAATGTCAAATATTAATGATTTTCGTAACTAAATCGATCGCAACTCATAAACTAAAGGTGAAGGAGGGAAATGTTTTGCATATAAATTGTTTATAATGAACCTAACTAACATAAAACATAACCAGATCCCACTTTATAGTAATCAATTTTTGATTAAGAAGTGTAAATCACCGAAATGTCAAGAATTGATAATTTTCGTTGCTAAATCGATCCTATCGCAGAAACTAATGGAGATGGAGAGGAATGTTTTGTGTATAAATTGTTTATAATGAACCCAACTAACATAAAACATAACCAGATCCCACTTAATTGTAATCAATTTTTGTTTAAGAGGTGTAAATCACCGAAATCTCAAAAATTGATGATTTTCGCAACTAAATGGATCGTAACTTATAAACAAAAGGCGATGGAGACAAATGTTTTGCATATAAATTGTTACTAATGAACCAAACTAACATAAAAAATAACCAGACCTAGCTTAGTTGTAATTAATTTTTGATTAGGAAGTGTAAATCACCGAAATGTCAAGAATTGATAATTTTCGTAGCTAAATCGATTCTATCGCAGAAACTAATGGAGATGGAGAGAAATGTTTTGCATGTGAATTGTTTATAATGAACCCAACTAACATGAAACATAACCAGATCCCATTTTATTGTAATCAATTTTTGATTAAGAAGTGTAAATCACCGAAATGTCAAATATTAATGATTTTCACAACTAAATCGATCGTAACTCATAATCTAAAGGTGAAGGAGGGAAATGTTTTACATATAAATTGTTTGTAATGAATCAAGCTAACATAAAACATCATCAGATACACCTTGGTTATAATCAATTTTTGATTAAGAAGTGTAAATCACCGAAATGTCAAATATTAATGATTTTCGCAACTAAATCGATCGTAACTCATAAACTAAAGGTGAAGGAGGGAAATGTTTTACATATAAATTGGTTGTAATAAATCAAGCTAACATGAAACATCCCCAGATACACCTTGGTTATAATCAATTTTTGATTAAGAAGTGTAAATCACCAAAATGTCAAGATTGATGATTTTCGCAACTAAATCGATTATAACTCATAAACAAAAGCCGATGGAGACAAATGTTTTGTATATAAATTATTACTAATGAACCAAACTAACATAAAACACAACCAGACGCAGCTTAGTTGTAATCTCTCGAAAAGTCTCTCTGAAGAGAGAATTTCTCGCAGACAAGAAAAAATTGAAATAAACTCAAAAGTTATTATCTCAAGATCTATATAAGCTTCCTTAATGCGGATTTTACCACTAGAAAGTACATTCTTTTCTTTATTTGCGGTAGAACATCCAAAAAGATTTTCGAAATAAATCAATTCACGGATTTTTTTAATTATTGTGTAAAAACTAAATATCAAAAGAATTGGGTCAAGTTAAAAATGTTTTTCTTAGTAACTAATCGAGATATTTAAAAACAGTTTTATTTATTAAAAAGATGACGCTTTCTTTTATTAGTTAAGATAGTTTCATGGAGTTTCAAAAAAGAAAGCGATTTTTCACCGATTTTTCAAGATTACAAAAACAGTAAAAATTGAAATAAATTCAAGAATTAATTAAAAATATAATCGATTTTTCATGATTTTTTTAATTTACTTTAATTAAGAAATAACTTAAGTATAACTTTAAGAAATATAGTGATTTTTATACCAAATTAAAGCTAAAAGTGTGCCGTTTAAAATGATATATTATATCACTTGATCGTATCATTTTAATTTCGCACAAAAATTTTTTTTTCGAAGATGTAGCAAAAAATTTAAAAATGTTTCTTCAAGTTCTCAAAGTTATTCGTTTCGTCCAGATGTAGGATCGCTCGTATGTAAGCTTATTTATTTTTTTAACCCTTTTTTACATCGTTTAAACTCAACACCATGTGTATTAACTAAGCGTAACATATTTAGTCGATTTTGAGCGCTTAAAACGGCTGGATTAAATTGTTTTAAAATTAAAATTGTGAATAGAAAAGAAGTTTTAAAACGCACAACGAGAGCGTTAAACTGCATGTTTTGTGGCTAGAAGAGATAAGAACTTCAGCGGTTGTTGTGTGTGCGGTTTCGTTTCCGTTTTGAAATATTTTATCGGACCTTTTCCTGTTTTATACACCAAATAAGAGCAAAAACTAAATTATAAGCGGTTAACCTTAATGTTGACAAAAAATAAATGTTTTTTTATCGTAATTTTGCATGAAAGCACCAAGTTGAGCGTTACCAACTTATATTTGGTCAAAAATTAAATTTAAATTCGAGAATTATTACGAATAGTTTTGTTTAAATAATCAAAGCGTGTTCGGTGTAGATAAAACCATAAAATGCGATAAAATGGGTCCCCCGGATGTAAAGCGGTTGCACCACGCCTTTTTTCTTTTTAAAAGGATATCGAGTATAAATAGTGAGACTCATGTCGATTTTGAGACCAGTTTTTCGACTTAATAGTTCCAAACTTGACGCCTATACATTGCGGTTCTTCACTTGGCAACTAATTAATTCATTATTTAAGTTATTAGCTGCCTTCTGAAGGGCAACATTTTTATAGGATAAATCAGCGTTTGCATCGTTAAAATCACAATACTAAAAGTAAGTGTTTTAATTTTAATAATTTGCCAAAAAAATTTTGCCCAAATTAAAAATATTATAACTCAAAAAGTAAAGGTGATCTTTAAAAACTGATTTTATCATGTAAAAGGTGAATCTTTTCTTTATGAGTGACCTTAATTTCTAATCGATTGAATCAAAAATGATTGAAAAAAAGATGCTCATTAATTGTTGAATAGGAAATGCTTAATTTTCAAAAAATCATAAATTCTTTATCAATGTCTTAAATTATAGCTGAAGATGTCTTCTCTCGAAATTAGTATAGAGTTTAAAAATTTTATATAAAAAAGTTTTGAGAAAAAAAATGTATTAGTTTTATTAGATAACTTAATTCGATCAAAAATGAGTTAATCTTCAAAAAATCATAACTTTTTTAATTATTAAAGCGAAGAAGCGATTTATGTCTCAAATTAAACCTGAAGATGTCTTTTTTCGAAACTTGTATAGAGTTTAAAAATTTTATATAAAAAATTTTGAAAAAAAAATTAATTGCTTTTATTAGATAACTTAATTCGATTAAAAATGAGTTAATTTTCAAAAAATCATAACTTCTTTATTTATGGAAATGAAGAAGCGATTTATGTTTCAAATTAAAGCTGTAGTTGTCTTCTTTCGAAACTAGTATAGAGTTTAAAAATTTTATATAAAAAGTTTTGAGAAATAAATTAATTACTTCTATTAGATAACTTAATTCGATTAAAAATGGATTCATTTTCAAAAAATCATAACTTCTTTATTTATGAAAGTGAAGAAGCGATTTATGTCTCAAATTAAAGCTGAAGTTGTCTTCTTTCGAAACTAGTATAGAGTTTAAAAATTTTATATAAAAAGTTTTGAGAAATAAATTAATTACTTCTATTAGATAACTTAATTCGATTAAAAATGGATTCATTTTCAAAAAATCATAACTTCTTTATTTATGAAAGTGAAGAAGCGATTTATGTCTCAAATTACAGCTGAAGTTGTCTTGTTTCGAAACTAGTATAGAGTTTAAATATTTTATATAAAAAGTTTTGAGAAAAAAAATTAATTACTTTTATTAGATAACTTAATTCGATTAAAAATGGATTCATTTTCAAAAAATCATAACTTCTTTATTTATGAAGGTGAAGAAGCGATTTATGTCTCAAATTAAAGCTGAAGTTGTCTCTTTCGAAACTAGTATAGAGTTTAAAAATTTTATATAAAAAGTTTTGAGAAATAAATTAATTACATTTATTAGATAACTTAATTCGATTAAAAATGGATTCATTTTCAAAAAATCATAACTTCTTTATTTATGAAAGTGAAGAAGCGATTTATGTCTCAAATTAAAGCTGAAGATGTCTTCTTTCGAAACTAGTACAGAGTTTAAAATTTTTATATAAAAAAGTTTTGAGAAAAAAATTAATTACTTTTATTAGATAACTTAATTTGATTAAAAATGGATTCATTTTCAAAAAATCATAACTTCTTTATTTATGAAAGTGAAGAAGCGATTTATGTCTCAAATTAAAGCTGAAGATGTCTTCTTTCGAAACTTGTATAGAGTTTAAAAATTTTATATAAACAGTTTTGAGAAATAAATTAATTACTTTTATTAGATAACTTAATTCTATTAAAAATGGATTCATTTTCAAAAAATCATAACTTCTTTATTTATGAAAGCGGAGAAGCGATTTATGTCTCAAATTAAAGCTGAAGATGTCTTCTTTCGAAACTAGTACAGAGTTTAAAATTTTTATATAAAAAAGTTTTGAGAAAAAAATTAATTACTTTTATTAGATAATTTAATTCGATTAAAAATGAGTTAATTTTCAAAAAATCATAACTTCTTTATTTATAAAAGTGAAGAAGCGATTTATGTCTCAAATTAAAGCTGAAGATGTCTTCTTTCGAAACTAGTGTAGAGTTTAAAAATTTTATATAAAAAAGTTTTGAGAGAAAAATTAATTACTTTTATTAGATAATTTAATTCGATTAAAAATGAGTTAATTTTCAAAAAATCATAACTTCTTTATTTATAAAAGTGGAGAAGCCATTTATGTCTCAAATTAAAGCTGAAGATGTCTTCTTTCGAAACTAGTGTAGAGTATAACAATTTTATATAAAAAAGTTTTGAGAGAAAAATTAATTACTTTTATTAGATAATTTAATTCGATTAAAAATGAGTTAATTTTCAAAAAATCATAACTTCTTTATTTATGATAGTGAAAAAGCGATTTATATCTCAAATTAAAACTGAAGATATCTTCTTTCGAAACTAGTATAGAGTTTAAAAATTTTATATAAAGAAGTTTTGAGAAAAAAATTAATTACTTTTATTAGATAACTTAATTCGATTAAAAATGGATTCATTTTCAAAAAATCATAACTTCTTTATTTATGAAAGTGGAGAAACGATTTATGTCTCTAATTAAAGCTGAAGATGTCTTCTTTCAAAATTTGTATACAGTTTAAAAAAAATTGTATATCAAAAAGTTTTGAAAAAAATATTAATAACTTTTATTAGATAACTTAATTCGATTAAAAATGAGTTAATTTTCAATACATTGTAACTTTTTTATTTTTGAAATTGAAGAAGTGATTTATCTCTTAGGTTAAAGCTGAAGATGTCTTCTTTCGAAACTTGTATAGAGTTTCAAAATATTATATAAAATTTTTGAGAAAAAAATTAATTACTTTTATTAGATAATTTAATTCGATTAAAAATGAGTTAATTTTCAAAAAATCATAACTTCTTTATTTATTAAAGTGAAGAAGCGATTTATGTCTCAAATCAGAGCTGAAGATGTCTTCTTTCGAAACTAGTATAGAGTTCAAAAATTTTATATAAAAAAGTTTTGAGAAAAAAATTAATTACTTTTATTAGATAACTTAATTCGATTAAAAATGGATTCATTTTCAAAAAATCATAACTTCTTTATTTATGGAAGTGAAGAAGCGATTTATGTCTCAAATTAAAGCTGAAGATGTCTTCTTTCGAAACTAGTATAGACTTTAAAAATTTTGTATTAAAAATTTTTGAGAAAGAAATTAATTACTTTTATTAGATAACTTAATTAGATTAAAATTAGTTAATTTTCAAAAAATCATAACTTCTTTATTTATGAAAGTGAAGAAGAGATTTATGTCTCAAATTAAAGCTGAAGATGTCTTCTTTCGAAACTAGTATAGAGTTTAAAATTTTTATATAAAAAACTTTTGAGAAAAAAATTAATTACTTTTATTAGATAACTTAATTCGATTAAAAATGGATTCATTTTCAAAAAATCATAACTTCTTTATTTATGGAAGTGAAGAAGCGATTTATGTCTCAAATTAAAGCTGAAGATGTCTTCTTTCGAAACTAGTATAGACTTTAAAAATTTTGTATTAAAAATTTTTGAGAAAGAAATTAATTACTTTTATTAGTCCTTGCGATGTGGGCCAACACCGCAATTTCCGAAAACACTGTTCTAAAAGATAATAACCGACCGTTTTCATCATTTTGAATGCAACCGATGCGATTGAATTGAATCGAAGAAATGTAAGTGGAAAAAGAAAGAAGTAACATTAGTATTAAAATTGAACCATGAAAATTGATTTATAACAAGGGTATTTTTAATTTTTAATGTGGATTAAAAGCAAGACGAGTTATAAGGAAAGAATAGCCTTTTTAACCTTCCTTATTTTTCAATGGATTTTTTCTCAAAACATTTTTATACACAATTTTTAAATACATGTATCGAAAGACATATTCAGTTTTAATTTGAGTCATAAATCGTTTCTTCACTTTCATAAATAAAGAAGTTATGATTTTTTGAAAATTAACTCATT
>NW_019282134.1:0-13560 GCF_000648695.1 Onthophagus taurus | reverse complement strand
TCATGTTTGGACTCATTTTAAAGGATTTTTCACGACGATTACAAATATGTCAAAATTGACGTTGACATTTTTAACCGGAAGTTGACCATAACTTCATTAATATTGAAGATAAATATGTCGTGTTTGTACTCGTTTTAAAGGTTTTTTAATGGAGATTACAAATATGTCAAAATTGAGGTTGACATTTTAAACCTGAAGTTAGTTATCATGTAATAGAAGTTAATCTAGTGTTAGTCACTTTTCCGTATTTTCTTTTTATTTTTAACGTGTTTTTTGGGTCATTTCATATTGATTTAAAAAGAATCGTCGATTTTTAAACCACATGATGATTTTGACGTTTTCAACATTAACATAGGTTGTAACTCAAAAAGTAAGATAGAAAGAAAAAAATTTTGTTATTAAAAAATATTGTAATGTGTTCCCAAAAATTCCTAACTTAAGAGGTTATAATCTGAAAATTCTCTATTATAACATTTCCAACATTAATATGTTCAAAATGTGTCAGTTGTAAACCTTAAGACGTCAATCGTGAAGCTTCCTGCAATACAATATATTATTTAGTGAGCAAGTTCAGGTTCAAAAAGAAAAATAGTAAGGTTCGACAAAAATTCTAAACAAAAAAAATTAACACGTTTTATGAATAACGAAAATAAAATTGTTTTTCTAAATTTACTTTATCAACAATGCCTATTGACGAGAGGTAACTTTTAAATAAAATAGAAAACTGCGATAATCGAGTGAAACATCGATCTGAGAGAGAACACGTTTATTCCTTTGAGAGAGGGAGAGAGAGCAGGATAAAAACTCGTTATATCCGTTCTTAGAAATAACAAATGGCTGACGCCTTAAATCGAAATCAAACTCGTTGGAAAAAATAGTGTTAAATAAAAGAAATTTTATACAAGACAAACTGAAAAATCTTTACCCACAAGTAAGTATTGATAAAATTATAAGGAAACTCGTGTTATCTTATGTGTTATGTTAAACAAGAAAAATAAATTATCATCAAACTCACTGCGAAAAAGAAAGGATCAGGATAATGGATTGTTTCTTGGTTTCGGAGCACGAACTAGTTTTCTGGATTGGTTACAGGATTCCTCCGTAGTTTCCGGATTATACGGGATTGTCTACAGGATTCTTCTGATGGAAAATTGGACTGCTGTTCTTCGGATGATCTCGAAGAAGTTTCAGGAGTTTTCGGAATATGTTGTAGGTGATTCTTTTTTTTTATATATCGTTGATTAAGTTGGCTTTATAAAATTATTTTAATTTTAAAGGTTATCTTTTAATATTAGTTTAAATTTTTTCTGTCTGACGACGTAGACTCGACGCTGGTCAGACGACAACTCTCTCACTCCTTGTTCGCGATCTCTTTATATACCCCCGCACTCCAATTGTTTTTTCCTCGTTTCTGATTGGTTCTTAGGTTCGCGCCTTTTTCAAAATTCAAAATTCTCGCATCGAAACTAGCGTCATCTCTCGGATTTTTTCGGAACTAACCTTTAAAATTAAATTCTTTTTTCGTTGATTTCTCCCTTATTTCTTTATTAATCGTATTAAAACTTCGTATTCAACGTTGTTTTTTCTTGTTTTCAGACGTACATTGGAGTACACGCCAAATTTCATCAATAAGCAAAGTTAGAAAAATTCAATTTTAAATCAAGGATTTCCTCCTCAAAATAACGTTAAAACATCGAAGGATGGATGAAAAATGTGCTTTAGGAGCTGAACTATATTAATTGATACTTTTGGAAGCAAACTAAACGGTTTTAGNGTTATGGATTATATATCTTGGGTTCATTATGAACAATTTTTGTTAGTGACGTTTCTTTCTATCGATTTTGGTTCTTGAGTTACAATCTATGTTTATAACCAAAATTGCCCATTTTGACGTTTTGATGTTTCTTGCTACATACATTAAGAACTGTCCTCGTTATGCTTTACCTGATTATGGATTATGTATATTAAGAAATCTTTAGCAGAAAGAAAAGAATTATCTAATTTTGGCAACACTTTAATAACTTGTAATGTTAAAGTTTTTATTTTTATTTTTCTTGTAATACTTTTTGGATAAAATGTTTTATCAATACTCCCTAGTTTCCTTGGACTCAGTGTTGTTAAATACCTGGGGGGTATTTATTTTCAAGGGAAAATTCCCTAGATATACAGGGTGAGTCAGAAAGAATGGGAAATCCGAATACCGGAGACACCAAAATATGGCGATATACACAGGGTGTTGAAAGTTAAATTTTTATTTCGAAATTTCTTGATAATTTTGAAAGTTTTTGTACTATTAACATAAAATTTGGTAGTTAGATGTTTTCGAGCATGACAAATACGAATTTGATATTTGTTTTGTGATTACTCGTAGAGGGCGCTAGATACACACTGTATGTTTGAGATATCAAGTCATGACTATTTTGTCAGTTGAGGTATGGTGAATTAGAACCAGAAATCTGAAGGAGTTTTCAATTCTGCACAAAAAAGGTACTCTTGCTTANACTAACCTTCAAAATTAAATTCTTTTTCCGTTGATTTCTCCCTTATTCCTTTATTAATCGTAATAAAACTTCGTATTCAACGTTGTCTTTTCTTGTTTTTAGACATACATTGGAGTACACGCCAAATTTCAACAGTGAGTAAAGTTAGAAAAATTCAAATTTAAATCTTCCTCAAAATAACGTTAAAACCTCAAACGATGGATGAAAAATGTGCTTTAGGAGCTGAACTATATTAATTGATACTTTTGGAAGCAAACTAAACGGTTTTAGGTAAGATTTCCACCAACAAAAAATCTCTGTCAAAATTTCAAGGTTATGTTGTCTCGGTGAACTAAACGATGGTTAATTTTATCACAGTATTGATTAAATTTAGTATTTCCCAAAATTTTTAATTAATTCATTACAAAAACATATTATTTTTACACTAATTATTATTAAAAAAGATTAAATTTAATTTGATTTTGTAATTCTCGCATCGAAACTAGCGTCATCTCTCGGATTTTTTCGGAACTAACCTTCAAAATTAAATTCTTTTTCCGTTGATTTCTCCCTTATTCCTTTATTAATCGTAATAAAACTTCGTATTCAACATTGTCTTTTCTTGTTTTCAGACATACATTGGAGTACATGCCAAATTTCATCAATGAGCAAAGTTAGAAAAATTCAATTTTAAATTAACGATTTCTTCTTCAAAATAACGTTATAACATCAAAGGATGGATGAAAAATGTGCTTTAGGAGCTGAACTATATTAATTGATACTTTTGGAAGCAAACTAAACGGTTTTAGATAAGATTTCCACCAATAAAAATCTGTCAAAATTTCAAGGTTATGTTCTCTCGGTGAGTATTTCCCAAAATTTTTAATTAATAACTACAAAATTAAATTCTTTTTCCGTTGATTTCTCCCTTATTCTTTTATTAATCGTATTAAAACTTCGTATTCAACGTTGTCTTTTCTTGGTTTCAGACGTACATTGGAGTACACGCCAAATTTCATCAATGAGTAAAGTTAGAAAAATTCAATTTTAAATCAACGATTTCTTCAAAATAACGTTAAAACATCAAAGGATGGATGAAAAATGTGCTTTAGGAGCTGAATTATATTAATTGACACTTTTGGAAGCAAACTAAACGGATTTAGATAAGATTTCCACCAATAAAGAATCTGTCAAAATTTCAAGGTTATGTTCTCTCGGTGAGTATTTCCCAAAATTTTTAATTAATTCATTACAAAAGCATTATTTTTACACTAATTATTATTAAAAAAGATTAAATTTAATTTGATTTTGTAATTNAGTTTAAGCGCCTGCTGCATTCTGTAACAAAGAAAATTGTCAGGTTTACCTCTTAACAAGATAGCCACGTCGTCTGCGTAACCAACTGTGAAGAGATATTTATTATTTAACTCACGAATGAGATCATCAACTATTAAGCACCAGAGAAGCGGTGAGAGTAATCCTTAACCACAGCTCTCTGTACTGTGTGTCCTTTTACCTTAGTCTGAACAACTCTGCTTGCTAGCATTGTTTTAATCCAGCCCGCGATGACCGATGGCACTCTTATGCAACGATTCTTCTGGATCCTTGGCAAAACTGCCATCAGACTTTTTTAGAATGTCATGACTGTGCTTTTGGCCGCGAGATAGTATTTTGTTTAGGCGTGAGGCCTCAGCAACGCTCTCCACCTCTTCACAAAAACCTCTCCAGGCTTGTCGCACTAAATGTTTGAATTCTGACTGGTGTGTTTTGAACAGAGGTATGGTGAATTAGCACCAGAAATCTGAAGGAGTTTTCAATTCTGCACAAAAAAGGTACTCTTGCTTACATTGTCTAAGTCTACTGGTTTCCAAGTTATCTGCTTTTAATTGTTTCAAAGTAATTTTAATCTCAGCATAGAGCTGTGTGCGATTTGTGCCTTTGTCTTAACTGTCTAACAAATTTATACACATTCCTGGTGTTATTAGCTTTAAAGACCATTCTTTACGTAATACTCTTCGAAAATATTTAACGACTTCTTTAATGCTTGAAAAACAACTTTGAAAGTCATGAATTGACTATAAGTCTAATATTAATGACTAAATTCAGTTTTTGTGCTTCATTAATTCTTGTTGTTTGATTCTTTTCTAGTCATATTATTGTACTTCCATCAAATCCAAGATTCCAAGATCCATGAGATTGTTGATTTCCAATTGGAAATTAAGTAATTATTATTCTTCTTCTTTTATTCAGGTTGTAACCTGTTTTTTACCCATCATTCATGGTGTTTCATTAGAGCTTGAAATCCAACTTGGAAGTATTCATTAATTTTTTTTATTTTTCTCCTAGCTAATCTCATGACATCTCCGAATCCACAAAATTCTCTTATAATTTTGTTCCTAACTCTATCTCTTCTTGTCTTTTCCACTATTGTTCATAAAGACTCATCTCAGTTGGTTCGCATCGCAGCCATATATCTTGGCCATGAGGTTCGTGTATCGAGAGATAATAATCAAAGGCAGCCTACAGGAAACTTAGAGACATCTTCATGAGCGATATTCCTGTATATTTGAAAAGAAATTGCGTGCTTCCTCCTTTGGTTATGACATACGGTTCCGAAACTTTTACTTTAACCTTGGCCATTACCAGTGGTCTGAAAGTAACGCAAAGAAAGATGGAGAGGTCGATGCTGGGTGTAACCACATACGAAATGAAGACCTACGAAGAACTGGCGTAAATGATGCGTTCAACATTGTGGCAAAGCTCAGGTGGAACTGGGCGGATCATCGTCGCAGGAATGAAGAATGAGATTGAAAAATCTGCTCCAGCGGAGAGTTGTGCAAAAAATCATAGAACACTCAATTTTTGAGATATCAATTTAAGATTCAGAACATGCTTAAACAACATGATGGAGTATGTTATGGTGCCGAGAACGGCTGTCTAGATCGTTTGGTCACTTTACTATGACACGTTAACTTTTCGAAATTTGGAAGCACCATAACTTCATTTTTTTAAATGGCACCCCTCATATTTTATTACTTAGTCGTCTTCGGCGTCTTATTTTACATCTTTTATATTCCATATGTCCTATGCCTAACATTAATAGTTTGAGAAATAATTACGGTTTTTTGAAAAATGCTCACATATCATATCGATATTAACCTAGTGTGCCATGGAAAACAAATGTTTAATGACTTACTGATAAACGTCAAAGTCTAATTTAGGTTGTTTGATGCTTGTGAGTCTAAAACTAGATAAAATGGGTATTAATAACGTAAATAATGTTTATACAAATGAAGAAATCCATCATTTATTTATTTATTTACTCTGTGTACTTATATATAAAATTTTTTTGAGGTTATGTTCTTTATTATTGATCAAATCAAAAATTTTTATTAACAATATTTGTTTAGAATTACTTCAGGAACAGTGTTTGTTAATAAAATTTTTTGCTAACTTGACATTTTAATTTCCCTCTGAATACTATGGTATCAAAATTAATTATCTCGATAATTATTGATTTTATCAAAAAATGTTTTAAATAAAATTTGTTTCAATTTCGATTTTGAATCAATTATCTTAATAAAAAANCTTCAAGGTTATGTTTTCTCGGTGAGTTTCCCAAAATTTTTAATTAATTCATTACAAAAGCATTTTTACACTAATTATTATTAAAAAAGATTAAATTTAATTTGATTTTGTTGGATCTGATTGAGATGGTTCTAATTTAGGTGGATCTGATGAAGGTTCCTTTGGTAGCTTCGGTATTTCTTGAGTATTCGGTAAAATTTGCGGACCTGGGGGTCCCGCCAAGCTTGTGGAATCTCCCGATGGGCTAGTTTCTTCCACTGCGGGTTGAGCCGGTTCTAAATTCATTGGTTTGCCGTAATATTGCAAAATAAACTCCAAAACGACGCTGTTGGACCACCCGAATCCAACTTGCGGGATGTATTCCCCCGTGCCGTATTTCCCAGCTTCCACACAATTATATTTTTCGTACATCACCCCCGATTCGTTATAACCTTGAAGATTAGCGTGAACCCATCGCGTCGCCATTTGTTTAGCCATAATTTGAGCTTCAGGTTGGCCGGTTCTTTCTAATCCTTGCACTAAGATGGCTTGAAGCGGGGGCCACGCGTTTGGAAAATCCCATTCTTGCCCGCTATACTCCAAAGAGGTGGGCATCCCCCCTTTGTAATCCAACAAACCCATTTTTGTGATATAATCAACAGTTCCTTTGGCGACTTTGGCAGTGTCCTCCTTTTTATAAGCTCCAGTCCACAACGGAGTGAAATTGCTTGCATAAAACTTTTTCCTATGAGCCCTTAACTTGATGTTGTAATCATACCAAGTTAAATCTTTCTGATCAAAAAGGACTTTATCGATGGCGAAGGCTATGTCATCAGCTTTTTCTTGCCAATAAACTTGTCGCTCGACATTTCCCAATTTCCCAAATAAATATGACATATCACTAAAGGCTTTGTGAATAAACGCGTTTAAATCGACTGGGATAATCAAAGTGGTTTGAGTGTGAGATAAACTCGCTTTGGAATCTCCTTCTTCGTCATAAATCCATCTTGAAGAAAACGTCCACCCGCTTTGAACGGCAGATTTAATGTTAATGTACACCTCTTCTTTCTCTTTTTCAGTTTCTAAATGAGACGTGATTTCGACGTCGTCATGAAACGATTCAGGACGAGGACCATGTCCTTCAATGGCGTAATGAGCCATGTTATAAGTGTGCAGATTTACTTCAATCGGAATCATTCGTTTGCTTCTCCAATGTTTTAATTCGCGCTTTAAAAATAAAATGTTACTTCTCAACCAGTCGACGTCGTTGGTGTATCTGATATAATTCGCTGCCATGCAAGTTAATAAAGGCGGTTGAGATCTTTGGGCGTAATAAATCCTTCCACCATGCGGAACGAAACCATAAATCTTTACGGTGTAAATTAAATTATCGATTAATCCCCTCGCAGTTTCGTACATCTCCGATATCAACAGACCGTTTATAATCCAATATGTGTCCCAATAATAAATTTCGCGAGATCTTCCCCCCGGAATGATGATCCCATTGCTAAGAGGGATCAAAGAGTATTGCTCGGGACTTAAATGCACCTCCTGTTTTAATTTTCGCCCGAGTTTCGGCCATAGCCAAACGAGATGTTTTGCGAAGTTGTTCATTTCGGGGTCTCGGATCGTATCCAAAAATTTCGGCTCAGGCATAAAATCCAACGGGAACCAATCTTCCAATTCGCTCTCTTGCTCGAAATAATCTCGCACGTAACTTTCTAGGACCTCCCTCGATGGGGAATCGTCGTATTGCGTCATTAAAAGATTAAAAGCCCCGACCGTTTCGAAAACGGTCCTTCTCATCTTCATATCGACGAACGTTTTTGAGTCATGGAAGATTCGCGAATTTTGGATGGTCGTTAAAAGTTTTCCGTAACAATAAATGGGGCTCCCGCACGCCGCGGATTTCCATGTGGTGCTTTTGGGGTTGTCGTGCAGAAATCGACATTGAATCTTAGTAAAATTCCTAATTTCATTCAAAAATTATAGCTTAATAATGATTTAAATTATTTTTTTACCTCAAAAATCCTGAAAACGCCCTTAGCATCTTGTCTTTAAAAAAATTAAAATGACATTCGTTGTGACGTTCGTAACGTATCAATTTCAAAAATTAATGCTCAATATTTTTTGCTAACTTGAAATTTTAAATTCCCTCTGAATAGTATGCTATCAAAATTAATTATCTCGATAATTATTGTTTTTATTAAAAAATATTTTAAATAAAATTTGTTTCAATTTTGATTTTGAATCAATTATCTTAATAAAAAATTTTTACATCTCTATTAATTAACCATCTAAGTATGATTATGTATAAAAACGGAAAAATTATTATTTTGAGGCTATCTCATTAATTATTGATTAATTCAAAAAGAATTGTTGACAAAATTTGTTTAGAATGGTTTCAGGAACAATTTATGTTAACACAATTTTTTTCCAACTTGTAATTTTAATTTCCCACTGAATAGTATGCTATAAAAATTAATATTTTTGAGGTTATATNAAAGATAATTTTAAATTCCATTACCGTACTATTCAGAGGGAAATTAAAAAGTTGATAATTTTAAGAAATTGTGCCAACAAAAGTTGTTCCTTTTCTAATTCTTAACAAGTTTTATTTGAAAAATATTTTGATATAAACAAAAATTAGAAAGATAATTTTAAATTCCATTACCGTATTATTCAGAGGGAAATTAAAAAGTTGATAATTTTAAGAAATTGTGCCAACAAAAGTTGTTCCTTTTCTAATTTTTAACAAGTTTTATTTAAAAAATATTTTGATATAAACAATAATTAGAAAGATAATTTTAAATTCTATTACCGTACTATTCAGAGGGAAATTAAAAAGTTGATAATTTTAAGTTGTATGCTGTTCTTTTAATCAAAATTTTCAAAATCGTATCGTTTTGTTACAAAAATTCGGTGCCCTGGTAATAATCATTTACATAATACTAAAACATTAAGTTAATAATTAAAAATAAAACAACATATCCCATCTTCGAAACTAACACACCATCACCACTTCTAACCAACGTACCATATGGAAAAATGAAGCTATGTATAATGGATAACACGGCAGCATTAGTAGTGGCGTATCCATATCGTTGAACTAATTTTCGATCTTCTTTCGCGATATATCGACTCGCACCGGGGTTTGTAACGTCGTAATTGAGCACTATCGATTTTGTTTTCCTGTAGCAAATAAACGTCGTTTGAAGAAACTTTGTGGCAAATTGTTCCGCTAAATATGTCGCTTCCGGATCGTTCGTGTCGCGTAATCCATCTATTATCATCAATTGGGAAGAAGGCCAAGCGTTGGGGAAATCCCATTCCTCGTTCGATTCAAACGTTGAGGCGGGAATTCCCCCGTCGAATTTATCAATCTCTTCTTTATGAAGATACTCCACGGTTTTAGCACCGTAATTAGCACGAACTTCGTTATTAGAACTTTTTTGATAAGCTCTCGTCCAAAGCGGAACTAAGTTGCTTGCATAAAAAAATGCTCTATGTTCGTTTTTATCAATGTCGTAGTCGTACCAAGTTCCATCAGTTTCGTTCCAAAGAACTTGTTGTATTGCTTCAAGTATATTTTCAGCGTTTTCCCTCCAATTTAGACTTTTGGTTTGTCGGCCAATTTTTGCGTAAAGTTTCGAAAGCTCGTCGAAACTTCCATAAATTAAAGCGTTTAAATCAACGGGAATGATCCTAGATAAGTTGGTGTAACGAGGGTGTCCTTTTCTACCATCTAAAGGGCCATCTTTTCGATTTTTGTTAAAAATCCATCTCGAAGAAAACAACCATCCGCTTTCATCGGCGCTTTTAAATTCGTTTCCATGCATTTCTCGATATTTCTTTACGGGTTCGGTCATCTCAAAATCACCTTTTAAGTTTTCTAATCGCAATCCTTTACTTCGCACTTTGTATTGGGCGAGTTTGTATTCTTCCCCTTGCTTTTTTATTGTAATAAAACGCTTTTGTTTCCAGTATTCCATCTCTTTGGCAACTGTGTCTATGTTATTTCGAACCCAATTCAAATCGTTGGTTTTGTTTAAATAAAGTGAAACCATTTTGGCAAAAACTGGCGGACCGGATCTGTCTAAATATTGTATTCTAGATCGGGAAGGAATGAAACCGTAATTTTTTATCAAATAAATCATGTTGTTTAATATTCCTTGAGCTGTTAGGAACATTTTCGAGACTAAAACTCCTTGCAGGATTAAATAACTATCTAGGTAGCGCCACTCCGTGGTGTCATTTGCTAATCCAATAAAGCCGTTGGGAAGATCAATCATGGAGCGCCGATCGGGTTCTTTTTTTACAACATCAGGAACGATCCATCCTAACGAAGGCCACATCGTTATTACAGTGATCGCAAAAGCTTGCACATTTTTATTAAAAATCATCGTAACAAACCTCGAGAATGTTGTAAAATCCATCGGAGTCCAATGTTCCAAATCGCCACCATAAGCAAAATTATTCTTAAAGAACTCACTAAATACATTAACAGCCTCCTCCATGTTTCTCCCATCGTAATAATCAGCGATAAGTTTATCACTTTTTTCGCGAATTATTTTTGGAGAATCCAAAAGCCTCACGCTTGCATATTTAATTGGATCCAACCCCGTTTTGCAATAAATGGCGCAAACAAACATGATGGTTTTACTTTGGGTGCTTTGGCAAAAAATGACGTGATCGCATGATGTGGAATAATCGTACTTTGGACTTAAATCGGGTCCCCATATCAACCAGGTTTGATGGGAGGAAATGGTTCGAAAAAAACTGATTAAAATTAAACGTGTAAAAAACGACATGAAGAAATTACGGTAATGGAATTTAAGATTATCTTTCTAATTATTGTTTGTATCAAAATATTTTTCAAATAAAACTTGTTAAGAATTAGGAAAGGAACAACTTCAGTTGGCACAATTTCTTAAAATTATCAACTTATTAATTTCCCTCTGAATAGTACGGTAATGGAATTTAAAATTATCTTTCTAATTATTATTTGTATCAAAATATTTTTCAAATAAAACTTGTTAAGAATTAAAAAAGGAACAACTTTTGTTGCCACAATTTCTTAAAATTATCAACTTTTTAATTTCCCTCTGAACAGTACGGTAATAGAATTTAAATTATTGTTTGTATCAAAATATTTTTCAAATAAAACTTGTTAAAAATTAGGAAAGGATCAACTTTCGTTGGCACAATTTCTTAAAATTATCAACTTTTTAATTTCCCTCTGAATAGTACGGTAATGGAATTTAAGATTATCTTTCTAATTATTGTTTGTATCAAAATATTTTTCAAATAAAACTTGTTAAGAATTAGGAAAGGAACAACTTTCGTTGGCATCATTTTTTTAAATTATCATTTTTTTAATTTCCCTCTGAACAGTACGGTAATAGAATTTAAAATTATCTTTCTAATTATTGTTTATATCAAAATATTTTTCAAATAAAACTTGTTAAGAATTAGGAAAGGAACAACTTTTGTTGGCATAATTTCTTAAAATTATCAACTTTTTAATTTCCCTCTGAATAGTATGGTAATAGAATTTAAAATTATCTTTCTAATTATTGTTTGTATCAAAATATTTTTCAAATAAAACTTGTTAAGAATTAGAAAAAGAACAACTTTTGTTGGCACAATTTCTTAAAATTATTAACTTTTTAATTTCCCTCTGAATAGTACGGTAATGGAATTTAAAATTATCTTTCTAATTATTGTTTGTATCAAAATATTTTTCAAATAAAACTTGTTAAGAATTAGAAAAAGAACAACTTTTGTTGACATAATTTCTTAAAATTATCAACTTTTTAATTTCCCTCTGAATAGTACGGTAATGGAATTTAAAATTATCTTTCTAA
Organism: Onthophagus taurus; assembly: GCF_000648695.1. Lineage (NCBI taxonomy): Eukaryota > Metazoa > Arthropoda > Insecta > Coleoptera > Scarabaeidae > Onthophagus > Onthophagus taurus. Next base: position 1,646 of record NW_019282134.1, on the reverse strand, counting down.
TTATTGTTTGTATCAAAATATTTTTCAAATAAAACTTGTTAAGAATTAGGAAATTAGCACAATTTCTTAAAATTATCAACTTTTTAATTTCCCTCTGAACAGTACGGTAATAGAATTTAAAATTATCTTTCTAATTATTGTTTATATCAAAATATTTTTCAAATAAAACTTGTTAAGAATTAGGAAAGGAACAACTTTTGTTGGCACAATTTCTTAAAATTATCAACTTTTTAATTTCCCTCTGAATAGTACGGTAATAGAATTTAAAATTATCTTTCTAATTATTGTTTGTATCAAAATATTTTTCAAATAAAACTTGTTAAAAATTAGGAAAGGATCAACTTTCGTTGGCACAATTTCTTAAAATTATCAACTTTTTAATTTCCCTCTGAATAGTACGGTAATGGAATTTAAGATTATCTTTCTAATTATTGTTTGTATCAAAATATTTTTCAAATAAAACTTGTTAAGAATTAGGAAAGGAACAACTTTTGTTGGCATAATTTTTGAAAATTATCAACTTTTTAATTTCCCTCTGAATAGTACGGTAATGGAATTTAAGAACTGAAACGTTATTTGTTTACTATGTAAAACAACAATTCCTCAACAATATTATTATCTGCTAAACATATTTTAGTCTCATTATATCCAAGGTTTTCTTGTTTACTTGGTATTAATTCAAAAATAACTAGCTAAATAAATAAAATTACAACAATAACCCATAAAACTCCCACCACATCTACAACAAGCATCTCCGTCGTTTTTATACGCATCAATTCGATAAAATTAACACAATAATTCGTTAAAAATGTTAAAATTCTTTCTTATCTCAACATTTCTTTCTTTCTCACAATTTGAAATTAATTCTCAAACTAACTCGTATCAATTATCGGCATGCCAAAGTCAATTATACTGCGAAGGACCATTTCTGGAAACGGTACAATTAAGCGGAATGTTTCCCAAATCGAAAACGTTCGTGGATATGACAACGAGAGAAACCAACGATGAAGTCACCGTTAAATGGCAGAAATTATTTAAGGGGTTAGACGATAATAAATCACCCCCTACCGGAGCAGTCAAAGGGTTCGTGTTATCGAATTTCGCCCAAGAAAATCAAGGTGTAACTAATTGGCAGCCGGAAGATTTTAAAAACGACCCGTGGTTCATCGATTACATTCAAGATGCAGAAATGAAGCAATTTACGAGACACTTAATCGGGTTGTATCATAGTTTGGGGAGAAAAATAAACGATCAAAACATTGAAAAGCATTCATCGTTGTTGTACGTTCCAAATGGATACTTTGTCACTTCCGGGGATGTCAACGAGTTGGAGTATTGGAGCTCTTATTGGGTTATCCAAGGATTACTTTTGTGCGAAATGGATAAAACAGTGAAAGGAATCATCGACAATTTTATCCACCTCATCAAACAATTCGGTTTCGTACCTGGAAAGAATCGTTTATATCACGCGAGTAGATCACAACCCCCTTTATTAACATTCATGGTTTGGGACTATCTGCTTAAAACGAGGGATTTTAATTGGTTGAGGACAATCGTAAAGTATTTAGACCTCGAACTTCAATGGTGGGTCGAAAATAAACTCACCAAGGTGAATATTGACGGGTTGAGGTAATAAATTTAATTTA